>JANZLQ010000008.1:30895735-30908555 GCA_026212715.1 Elanus axillaris
TGAGGAATTGGCTGGATGGTCGCATCCAGAGGGTAATGGTCAACAGCTCAATGTCCAGATGGAGATAGGTGACAAATGGTGTCCCTCAGGCGTCTGTATTGGGACTAGAACTGTTTAATATCTTCATCGAAGACATAGACAGTGGGATTGAGCGCACCCTCAGCAAGTTTGCAGGTGACTCCAAGCCGAGTGGTTGACGGTTGGTGGTTCGGTTGACGTGCCTGAGGGATGGGATGCCATCCAGAGGGACCTGGACAAGGACAAGGTCAAGAAGTGGGCCCATGTGAACCTCATGAGGTTCAACAAGGTCAAGTGCAGGGTCCTGCCCCAGGGTCAGGGCAACCCCCAGTATCAATACAGGCTGGGGCACGAAGGGATTGAGAGCAGCCCTGCCGAGGAGGACTTGGGGGTACCAGTGGATGAAAAGCTGGGCACGAGCTGGCAATGCACACTTGCAGCCCAGAAAGCCAACCATGTCCTGGGCTGCATCCAAAGCAGCGTGGGCAGCAGGTCAAGGGAGGGGATTCTGCCCCTCTGCTCCGCTCTGGTGAGATCCTACCTGTAGTCCTACGTCCAGCTCTGGGGTCCTCAGCACAGGACAGACATGGACCTGTTGGAGCAGGTCCAGAGGAGGTACATGAAAATGATGAGAGGGATGGAGCACCTCTGCTGTGAGGAAAGGCTGAGACGGTTGGGGTTGTTCAGCCTGCAGAAGAGAAGGCTCCAAGGAGACCTTACAGCAGCCTTCTGGTACCTAAAGGGGGCTCACAGGAAAGGCAGAGAGGAACTTTTTACAAGGACATGTAGTGATAGGACAAGAGGTAATGGCTTTGAACTGAAAGAAGGTAGATTTAGATGAGATGCAAGGAAGAATTTTTTTATGATGAGGGTGGTGAAAAGCAGGAAAAGGTTGCCCGGGGAAGTTGTGGATGCCCCATCCCTGGAAGGATTCAAGGTCAGGTTTGAGCAACCTGATCCAGTGGAAGATGTCCCTGCTCGACGCAGGGGGGGTTGCACTAGATGACCTTTAAAGGTCCCTTCCATTCCCTTCCTTTAAAGGGTCTGTTCTTATTGCAGCCCTCATTTAATTTGGGCCCCCACATGGCCTGCAGCGCAGGTTCAGAAGGTTGAATGGTAAATTGACTCAAAGCTGTTTCATATGCGGGTGTTCCTCTGTGATTTTGTTCCTATTTTTAGTAGTGTTTATGCACTTTACCCAACAATGGTTAAGCTGAAAATGCATGGAGCATAAGGGTCAGAGCCTAGGACTGTTTTTTTTCCTATATAAGCCCTTTTTTTGTCAGGCTACATTGAGATTCTTTCTTGCTTAATTCTGGTTGTTGTAGACAATGCCTGGGAAGAGGTGGCTTAGCTATCTAAGCTCTTCCTAAACAGAATTCTGCTGGTGCAAACACTGCCCAAAATCAGTGAAGACCAGAAACACTAAACTGTGAGGGTAACTGGCAAATTACATATTTGTAACTGTATACAAGCACAAACAACTTTGTGTGCAACGCTAGTCCGCTAGTCGCTGTTCAGATGTCTCCCTCTCCCCGTTTATGAAATCTACAAAGCCAAATTTCCTGTTCGTGCAACAAGAACATGTAAGGACTTTTGCATCTTTGTAAGCAGGCAACACAGGTCTTATACCAGTGATAAGAGGAAAGGTTTTTTGGGGTTTTGTTTTTTTTTCTTTCAAAGGAACAGATGAATCTGAAGAAAGTAATGTGCCTGTTCACCCAAGGAAGAGACAAGGCATAGCTGCGCATCTAGGGGGGGCAGGGGGAGGCCAGAAGATAATCCTGTATTTCCTTGTGGAGACAAGCTGTTAGGAAAATAAACCATTTCTCTGTGAGACAGAAGCAAGAATTCACTCTTCTGAAGTACATGGGGAGTTAATTCATAGCCTTCCTAAAGGAAAGGACAGGGTGATCAGACTCAGCAAGGCCTTGAAGGAGTGCAGAGGATACTCTGAAAATAAATCACAGCTTCATTGTGCTCATCTGACGAAAGCTCTTGCAGGAGAAGAATTTTCATAATATCAATTAAGTCTACAACAGATAATGAGCCTGCAAGATGTTACCATTATTTTCCAGCCAAAGTACAGCAAGTAACAGACATATTTCGAATGTAATTGTGAGACTAAAGCTAACTGATGGTAATGATGTACATCCAAAGTAAAGGATTCTTTTCTTTCACATTACTTCTGTTGACCAAGATGCTTCCAGCAGTTATTTATTTATAATGGTGAAATTTTAATAATGAGGTAGCAAGGCAGTAACTTAATTCTGAATATTTAGTTTACTATGGAAACTGTATATACAGAATTTGAAGCAAAATGTTATTGGCCTTTTTCCACTTTAGAGTCCAAGTAGAATGCAACTGTGTAAAGGGGAGCCCTTCAGAAGCAGAGAGTTTTACCACAACGAGTTGTGAGCCTGATACTCCAAATCTGCCCAGGATAACTAATCGGACCAAAAATTCTCTTACTCTGCAGTGGAAGGTAAGAATTGCTTAACAGCCATGAAGATAAATATTTTAAACTCTTCCGAATTATTTTGGATTTGACAATAAAGTGCCACTTCATTAAAATGGAAAATTTTTGTCAAACATACTAATTTCAGTCACAGTTCCATGACTGGAAATAGATGTACTAGGTTAAATGTGGACTTCAGTAAAAAGGTAAGGACTCTCAGAAAAGCAAGGAGTCTTTGTAGATTAGGTTGGGGAGTTCCAGTCCTCTACTGTACTGTGGAACCGATTCCTTTCTCTGTCATTGAACATAGGCTTGTTTGTGCAGAGCAAATGAAGTGGTCTGGAAAGACTGAGATTTGATCAGACCTGCAATCTAGGTGCTCAGAAAAATACTGTAGCGTTTTATAGTGTTGCCAGAATACTTTTTCAAGGTCTAAATTAAAAAACAAAACCATAAATATGATACAAGCATTCATTGGATGCAGACTGAACTAGGACTGTCTTGGCAAGTGAAGTGATCATATAAGGGGAGCATCATTTGCCCTCCACTGGTCTTGTCATGATTTGACCCATACATGCATTTTTTCCTTAAGTGGTCTTGTATCCAGTTGGAGCTCTAATTTTCTTCTTTTCCTGTTGCAGGCATCTTGTGATAATGGTTCTAAAATCCACAGTTACCTTTTAGAATGGGATGAAGTAAGCAAGTTACTCTATTTTTAATTTCGTTGTTTTTAAAAAAGTAGTTGTATGTGACTGAGCACATCAAGTTGTGTGAATATTATGACTTACGTCTAAAGGCATGTGACAAATACATAATTCCTGAAGCAATTACTAAAATAAGGTTATTGCCCAATTTTTTTTCTTGGGGAATATAAAATAACAGGATCTTAATTACATGATTCTGCCACTCTTAATAGTGGCTTTTTCACTTGTAGTCCAATACTTCTTTCAAGAGCTGGCACTGAACGATCATTTTCCTGTAACAGCCTTTCTTCTATACAAAGGGGGTGGATGTACAGTGCCCCTGCAAGCATTTTCCAGTCCCTACCTGGACAGCTATCCTGAGATGGTAGAGCTGCAGAAGCTTCATGGCTTTTTCCTTCCAACCCTGTGGAGCTGGGAAGTGGAAAGGAAGGAAAAAAGCCTCTAATTCAATATATGTACAATATAAGTTCCATATACTACTCCCTCACTACATGGAAGATTCTTGAGTTATGTTTCATTTCAAAAAATGAGTTTACTTCATGTTTGTGTGTTACTTTAATTGGTGGACACGTGTATAATAGGGTGAATAATGTGATTAACTTATTCCTTTTTAGGGAAAAGGAAACGGAGAGTTTTGCCAGTGTTACTATGGCCAACAGAAGCAGTATAGGATTACTAAACTATCACCAGCAATGGGGTACACCTTTAGGCTAGCAGCCAAAAATGACATGGGAATGAGGTAAATATTACTATTGTATACATAATTACAGAATGCATATGCATGCATGTGTGTGCTTGTTTAAGAAAACCGTGATGGCATTTAAAGAAAAAAGTCTTTTATCCAACTGGAATGAAATGAAATATAGAATAATTCAGTTGGAAGGGACCTACAATGATCATCTAGTCCAACTGCACAGTTATTTCACAGTATGTGATTGGATTATTCGGTTTGCAGATTACCTGTGTACTATGAATCACTTGACCCTGCCTGAGCAGGAGAGATTGGACAAGATGACCTCCAGAGATCCCTTCCAACCTCAGCTATTCTGTGATTCCCAGCATAACGCGTTTTGTCCAGGCATGGTATGGCTACATACTACAACCGCTACATATGTGCATATTTACCATACAAATGCTACAAATCTCAGCCCCTCTTAGAAGCAGATAATACAGCTACTTCTGCCAGACTTAGCCTCATTTCCTGAACAGCTTGCTCAGACATTTGTACATGATGCCCCTAGAATGGGGAGCACAAGCATGGCATAGACAACCTGGCTGCTCTCGCTTGAAATCAGCTCAGGCTGTGCTGGTTTTTAGTTTCAGTCTTTGTAGACCTACATTGACCACTGAAGTTGCTGCCTTGGACATCTTTCCTACTGCTTGTACTTGTGATAGAATTTTTGGCTAAGCACTCCATTGTAGAGATTCACACATTCAGTGCAATAGTGGCTTTTGTGTCTGATATAATAAGCACTTCTACTAAAATGCTGGGGATCATGCTAAGACAAGCGACTTGGCCAAAGGGCTAGAATTGATTAGTTTAAATGCTGCAGTGCTGACCAGAGGGTCCCTTGTACCATGCTCTCTGCTGCTCTTGGTTCCAAGGAGGTTTGACATGGTGCTAGACCTAAGGTTAGTTTCTGAAGCTGGTGTAGCAATTTTCCAGGGCTTATCAGCCCTCCTTAAATACAAAGTTATAGTGATGACAGTATAAAGAGGTGTCAGTAACTGCTGGAGCAGGAAGTTAAGTCTGGCAGAACCCTGCTGCCACCTGTAGGTGCATCTCTATTGTGCTCTTTGCCATGTCCCTATACTTAGATATATACTTAGTCCTTTTATCTAAGGTGTCTCTTAGTCTCCTGTTACCCTGGGAGATGGACAGAATATGACATGACCATATCACTGAATTCTTTTGAAGTTCTAGAGCTTATTATGAATTCTTAGGATATGTGGCTCTTAATTTTAATTGCTACTTTCAGAAGTTAGAGCACCAGACTTTGTTTTGAATTTTTGAATGAATGACATCTTGACTTCAGTAGAGGATATAAGTAAGAACTTGGGAAAAAAACCCCGAAAATAATGGTTTCTCAAGTTATGCTCTCACTACTGGGTGCGTTAGTTCTTGGGAATGCTTCTTGGTCTTCAGGCAAAGTGATAAACCTGGATAATAGACCACTAAGTCTCATAATCTCTAGAGCAGACTGCCAATGTCCACACTACCTAGTAGCACTTGGACCTTGAGGTCCTATGTGGCATAAAACCAGGGCTTCTCTAGCCACAAGCCTATAATTGCTATTTTGCATTTGGTTTTTTAATTCAGTGTTTGAAATATTATGAGCATTTTGCTGCAGCTCACCAGAGCGGTGTTTTTATAGCATGAAATAGAGGATATGTGTTGTGTGTTCTTCAGCTGGCACAAGGAGGTGCTTGAGGGAACAATGCCTGTTTGGATGCCATTGAAAGACAGGGTAAAGAATAGGGAGCCAGACCTGGGCTTGCAGGTCATGCTGGGCAGAAGAAATCTTCTGCAGACTATTAAGTATGTGAAAACTACAGCTGGCTCAGGAGATCGGAGGCATGTGTTGAGAGGCTTTGGAGAGTACTTGGGGAACATGTTGTCTATAGTGCCTGTTCCTATGTCTTTCCTTAGATGCCTGCTTTGGGCCACTGTCAGAGATACTATAGTGGGCTAGAATGACTTTTGGTGAGCTCCAACACAGTATTATGTTACTGCCTTCTGGATGATGTTTCTGGAATGGAAAATTCTGAGTTGCTCCTGGACTTTATCTTGATGAGATTTAGTTGGAACTGTTCAAAAAACTAAAGACAGGGAGTGAGCTGGCAGTTAAGGCGTTCAGTGCCTGGGCTGTCTTCCTGTTCCCCTTTTATGAGTGTAAATGTACCCTCCAGGAATACCTGCAGATATTACAGATTGCTGCAGTGTAAGCTGGTAGAAGACAGTGATCAGTTAAGTACACTTCTTAAACTAATCATGCTGCATAGATTTTTAAATCAATATTTCATAGCCTGTAAAGATGTACTTTATTGTCTTTATGGTATTATTTAATTAAGAAGTCTCTTGAAATAATACTTATTAGGGTAGAGAGCCTAATTACTCCTTATGAAGAATGTTGAGAACTTAGGCATCTGGAGACAGAATTTTGTCTAAATGATTTTACAGATATTTTATCTGTGAGTTACTCATTTTTAAATTTAATTTAAACCACACATGTAAGAGTGGTTAAAGGAAACTGGAAAAATAAAATTATTTAAAAAATAGATAGCATTATTGTACTTCTACGTGAATTGTTTAAGAGTCATTCAATTGTGGGTATCACTGGAACTCTTATGGTTGATTTCAGTGTGTTTTGGAGTGGTTCAATCAATTAAAGAGATTGAATCTTTTTAAGGTGCAAGGTTTTTTATCTTATATCTGCTTGTGAGGTGACTCCTTCAATAGTTTGTTGTGAATAGAGATAGGCTTAGTATTTGACTAGCCTCTATTCATGCTTTCTTTAGCCTACCTAAATAATACTGAAATCTTTTTTAGTAGATATATTGTAGGTATCGCATCATCTTAATTTGAGAGATTTTCTTGCTTGTGACTTTTTACAAGACAAAAAATACTATTCCCCGCAAATTGAAGAAGTTTTCTCTTGTTTTGCACTTTTTCACCTCCTGCTTCACAATCTGTTTCAGTCTGCCTGTCCGCACAGTCTGTATGTCTGTGTTGGGTGTTATCAACATGCTTGATAAGGTGTGGTCTCTAAGATTCTTTTAATTCTTTTTTTTATTTAATGCCAAAAAGACTTTAGAGCAGACCAGAATTTACAACTTGTGCATTATTATAATATAAGTTGGGTAAGAGAGAAAGTGAAGTCGATGTATCTTTATATTGAGATTTTTCAGGAAAGTCAGGTTCTGACACGGGAGATATTTAACTGGTATTGTTGTTTAAGCCATACAGAGAATTTTGTTTTCAGGGCTTCCTGATGCTTGCTGAGGAAGTGCCTAGCTTTTAGATTAAAATTACATCTTTGACATAAGTTTCATACAGTTAAAAAAACTAGACTAAGCTCTTAAACCTGTAAGTGCTTCTTCAGATCTGATGTAGAAGCAGCAAATCTTTAAATAAATGCCAACTGAGAACAGGTGGGTGTTTTTTAGAGTCTAGCCTGGTACATGTCAGACCATCTGTGCAAGCATAGTTACTGACTTTTGCATCCCTCTGTTTTGCAGTAGGTCTTTTTATGTAACTAACTCGTATTTTCACTATAAGGCTTACCTAAGTGTCATCAGATAAGGTTAACAGTTGTGTTAGGAGATTCAGAGGTGCAAACTCGACTTCATTTGTTCTGCAATAAGACTTTCGTATTGGCAACCCTTAAAGTAACTTAACATTGAATGGGGCTATTACTCTTACTTTCTGAATCACTAGAGAAACTGGTACTTCACAATATACTTGAAGCATGTAATTGCTGCCTGGGGAGCAAAATTTTTTTTGAGGTCTTTCCATATATACTTTTATGTCTTCATGTTTTCACTTACAATAGGAAGTACACTGTGGTATTAGTACATTATTGCATATAGAGTTCTACTGTTTTAGAATAATGACTTAATATGAAAATGCAAAACGTTTTGGTTAGCAAAACATTGTAATTATTTCATACAAAGAATTCTTTCAGTTGTGGACATGTTAACGTTGTTCACATGTTTTGTTACTGGCAGACTTATCAGCAAGTTGTCGTTTGCAAGTACCAGCTTGCAATTTCCATTCGTGCATGTGTCCAATAAACTGTCATAGCTGTGTTTAGTAAGAATTATGTTTTACTAAATATTAATTATTGTGTCTAGTTAGTTTACATACTGTCTGTTTTAAACAGTGGTTTTAGTGAAGAAGTCCTGTATCATACCTCAGGCACTGCCCCAACCACACCAGCAAGTCCCTTGCTGATTAATGCTGGAGTTACTTGGTTATCCCTACAGTGGACAAAACCCTCAGGAACACCATCAGATGAAGGAATCTCCTATGTATTAGAGATGGAGGATGAGAACTCAGTAAGTTTAGAATACTTATGCTCAATAAGAAAAGAGACTATAATGTATGTATGATACATTATTGTATTAAGTGTAACAATGATTACTTTTGCTAGAATATTCTACAAAGAACTGGATTTTCTGAAATGAAGCTAATGACTTGCCATTGCTGTGACTAAGCCACATAGCTTTCTCCTTTTCATTGTGACAGTAATTGTTATTTATGTTATTAAGCCCCAATCCTGCAGAGACTTTTAAATTACTTTTAACTTTGTGAATTTGTGTGTGAAAGTTAAGTCTTAGAAGAGCTGGATCAAAGTAATTGCATTGTGAAGTGTGGTCCCTCTAGATGTCATTTCAGCCTCACCACCTTTGTTTTAAAATGAGTCCCATTCTACCCTTTGGCAGTGTTAACTATAGTTTCTGTTGATACTGTATATGTTTTTCTTTACTGTTCTTTTCTCCTCTTCTGATTGGAGAATGGTAAATTAATTTCCCCCCTCTCCAGAAAAATATCTTGTATTTACACATGTAATGAAGGTGCACATACTACTTTGTCAGAGGAGCATAACAATTACAGTCTGAAACAGTAATTTATTTGTATGAAGTATGCTACATGGTCTGTTTTGCAAATACAATGTTTCAAGTAATCCTGTTTAATTCTGCAGGGATATGGTTTCAAGCCAAAATATGATGGTGATGATCTTACCTACACAGTGAAGAATTTGAGGCGTAGTACAAAATATAAATTTAGGGTAAGATTTTTTTAATCTATTTGTGGGGGTTTTTGCACCAGAGTAGCTTGAGATTGACTTAGAAGTGGGGAGGGCCTTTTTTAAGCAAAACCAAATTTGATGCCAGTTTCTTACCATTTTAATCTCTTAAAACTATCAGCTGAACACCTGCTTCGTTAATCATCTCTGCAGAAGGAATAAGAATCTCTGCAAGGGTATAACACAGTTGCGGGTATCTTGAAATTCCATGTCATGAGTCAATGTTCTCAACAATTGGGTTTTTTTATTTGGCTTCTGTGTTGCATATACACGGGTAATATTACTCAGCGTAGCTATGGGGGTCTTTGATAGACTCTAAACACATCTGAAAGTGTTCAGGTAAGGAGCAACTTTGATCAAAAACATTTCTTAGTGCTAGCATAGAACTGAGCCCAAGTTAGTAAATCATTCATATTACGATGGTGCTGAGCCCATTCTAATAAGTCCTGAGGGCTGAACTTAGCTCAGGATGAAATCTGGCTTAACAATGAGCTTTTGAGTGTGGTTAAAAGCAAAAAGAAGCATACCAGCTATAGAAAGGCAGCGAAATAGCCACTGAGGACTACAAGAACCTTGCTAGGACATGCACAGATGCAGTCAGAAAGGTTGAGGATCAGCTAGAACTGAAATTGGCCAAAGATGTCAAGAACAAGAAAGGGTTCTTCAGATACGTGAGCAGTAAGTAGAAGCACAGGGAAGACATACGTAGGCCCATTGCTAAACAAAGCAGAGAAGGAAGTTACTAATAATGCCAATCAGTCAGAGATTCTCAATACCTCCTTTGCCTCTATCTGCTGGCATAGCTGGACCCCAGATCACAGGATCAAGTAGCTATGGCAAGGCACATGTCGACCCACCAGTGGTGGAGGAGGGGCTGGGCTGTGGCCTCTTGCAAGGGCTCAACCCACATCAATCTATGGGCCAGGACAGAATCCACTCCATGATGTTAAGAGAAGCAGCTGGCATTGTTGCAAGGCCACTATCTCTAATACTTGAAAAGTAATAGAGAATAGGGGATATCCCTGACAACTGGAAGAGGGCAAATGTCATACCCATCTACAAGAAGGGCCCAAAAGAGGACCCAGGGAACTACAGGCCCATTAGTCTTACTTCAGTCCCTGGGAAAGTAATGAAAGAGTCCTCACAGAAACTATTATAAGCCAAATGAAGCAGGTGGTTGGGAAAAGCCTATACCAAAGGCAGATCATGCCTGACTGGCCTGATCACCTTCTACATCAAAGTAACACTTTCACTTGGCCTGGGGAGAGCAGTGGATGTTGTTTATCTGGACTTAAGCAAAGCATTCAACACTGTTTCCCACAGCCTTCTCCTAACAAACTGGCAAGATACCGACTGGATGGGTGGTCTGTGAGATGAGTAGAAAACTGGCCAACAGGCCACACTCAGAGGGTGGTGATCAATGGTTTTTACTCAGGCTGGTAGCCTGTGGGAAGTAGGGTCCCTTAGGGATCGATATGGGGCCCCACGCTGTTTGTCTTCACAAATGATCCAGACGATGGGATCGAAAGCACCCTTACCAAGTTTGCTGGTGATACCAAACTGAGTGCTGAGATAAACACATCAGAAAGGAGAGCCATCTTACAGAGAGACCTGGACAGGCTAAAAAAAATGGGCTAGCAAGGACAGTATGAAATTTAACAAAGACAAGTGCAAACTCCTGCATCTGGTTCAGGATAACCAAGGAGCCCAGTGTAGGCTAGGAGCAGCCTTCCTGAAAAGGTTGCGGGAGTCCTGGTGGACAAACTGACTATAAGCAGTGCAACACTGCAGCAGCAAAGGCAAACTGGATGCTGGGCTGCATCCGCAGGGGCATTACTAGCAGAAATAAGAGATGTGATGATCCCACTGTATTCAGCTCTTGTCAGTGCGCACATGGAGTAGCATGTCCAGTTCCGATCCCCACAATTCAAAAAAGACAGACAGACTACAGAGGGTCCAAAGGAGGGCCATGAAGAGGATCAAATAGCTGGAGAACCTCCCCTATAGGAAAGACTAAAGGAATTAGAACTTTTCTCCCTGGAGAAGGCTCACGGGACCTCATCGCAATTTTCTAGTACTTAAAGGGCAGCTACAAAGAGGAGGGAGGCTCGCTCTTCACAGGAGCCACACGGAGAGAACAAAGGGCAGTAGGTGCAAGTTGTACTGGGAAAGGTTTCATCTTGGTATAAGAAAGAAATTTTTCACACTGAGAACTCAATCACTGGGACAGCCTTGCCCGGGATGTGGTGGAGTCCCTATCATAGGATGCTTTCAAGACATGACTGGACAGGGTGCCAGATAATCTCATCTAGGCTCACTTTTCCCTGAAAGGTTGGACCAGGTGGTCTTTCAGGTCCCTTCCAACCTGGGCTGTTCTGTGTTGTAAGTCACTCTTGAACAGTTGCTTGATTTTTAGAGTAAAGCTAAAGGCGTGTCCTACAGTATGAAGCAGAGCCAGAATAATCTCATCTCTGTCTACAAGGGAAAAAATGTTGATAGCTGTTGTCTTGCATACATCTAAAATACTAATTCATAAGGAAGAATTGGGAACTGCTGAAGAACAGCATCTCTTTGCAATATGAAAAGTAGCAGTTTAAGGGTTGGTTGGTTTGTTCTGAGTTAACACTAAAACATGTAAGTACTCCTTTTCAAATGATAGCAGATACTTTCTTAAGCAGAGAAGGTTATGGTGGGGATTATTCTTACAGTACTTGGGGTTATTCACATAACTTAATATTTAAATAATTCAAAATACGCAGTGTATTCCAAGAATGTACCAAGCTGAGACTGTTATGGCTACACATGAATTTAAACTAAAGAACAGCTAATTATCTTGAAAGTAGCTTTTGCAGAACTTGATCATAGTCTTCCTTTGAAAGTAATCCTACATGTTAATCATACGTATTACTAGTAAATATATAGTTAACTTAAACATTCTAAGTTTCTCATTAAAATAAATCAACATTTATACCCTATTTTTCTTAACAAAACAGTAAACAGAAGTCTCTGTTCACTCATTCACAGGGCATAAAGGAGAAACAAATGTTGTGTTAATCAGGTCTTTAATTTTTACTATAGAGGAGAAAGACTTAATTAGTAGCAATATTCCTTAAAACTTTTGAAAGAAGCTTTATAACTATTGGAAACCTTATTATAGTATGCAAATGCTAACTGTGTCTGTTTTAACTTCATTTGTAAGGGCTCAAAGACAACCAAAAGATTGTTAATCTTGTAAACTGTATTGGGAAACTTAAAGTCTGAGAGATGTTAGCTCACGTTTCCTTTTCTCAATCTGTACTAACATTACTGCTGTCATTTCGATTCTGCTCATTTTTAAAAGAAATATCAAAGCCAAAAAAAACCTTTTTTTAAGGTTGTTTAGCTTTTTGCTAGGAAAAAATGGGAATACATAGTGAACTAACTGGAGGCACAACTAGAAAGTAAAGAACAGCAGCAATTTGTTTTCCTAGAATCACAGGAAAGTCTAGCTTGGAAGGGACTTTTGAGGATCATCTGCATCAAACTTGTGTAGGAAGCAGGGCATTAGGTTAGGCAATCCCAGCCTTGTTGAGTTGACATTTCAGTATTCCTAGCAAGGCAGATTTGACCACTTCTCTGGGCAGCTTGTTCTCAAGCTAGAATTTTCCCTAATAGACTTTGTACCTACCCTCTCTTGTCCTGTTATCACAGATCCTTGTGAAGACAGTATCTTCATCTCTTTTGTAACTACCTTTTAGATATTGGAAGGCCCTGATTAGATGGGGGGGGGGGGGGGGGGGGGGGGGGGGGGGGGGGGGGGGGGGGGGGGGGGGGGGGGGGGGGGGGGGGGG
>JANZLQ010000008.1:30917990-30932292 GCA_026212715.1 Elanus axillaris
ACAACCTTTAGTGCAAGTCATGACTGTTGCCTCTTGTCTTGCCACTGTGCCACCTCCAAGAAGATTTTGACATCATCAGAACAACCTTTAGTGCAAGTCATGACTGTTGCCTCTTGTCTTGCCACTGTGCCACCTCCAAGAAGATTTTGACATCATCTTCTTTGTACCCTCCTAGTAATTTAAGGCACCAGTAAGATCTCCCCTTCACTTTATCATCTTAATATCAAATAACCCTTATCTTTTTGTTGTGTGTTGCACTCCCTCTTCACAGCCCTTCACTGGGCTTACTCCATTATGCCAATGTCCATCTTGTACTGGGTAGCCCAAGATGGAACATGGTACTGGAGATGCAGCCTCACAAGTGCTGAGTAGGGGGGAATCATTACTCCTGTTAGCCTTCTTGCTGCTTTTTTGCTAATACAGCTGGTATGTAGTTCACCTTTATCAGACACACATTGCTGACTCACAATCAGCTTTCTCATGAGGACACACAGGTTCTTTTTTGCTAAAGTTGCCCCTCAGCCTGTACTGTTCTATCCCAGGTCCAGGACTCTGTGTTTGCCTTTGTCTCAGTTGAACGTCTTGAAGTTTGTATCAGGTCCTGTTTTTTGAAATTCCTCTGGTAGTCATACTCTTGAGCATATCAAATGCTTCCCCCCACTTTGTTGTCATCCCTGCACTTCTTGACTTGGACTCCCCTACTTGTGTTAAGGTGAACTCCATTAGATCTACAGCAGCAACAGCAGTAACATTGAGAAATGACTCCATCTTCACTGACAGTTGCACAGCCATCCACAGCTGCATTAGTTCTCTCACCAAACACTTCTCATTGTAAATGAGAGAAGGGAAAGGGAGTCCTTGTCAGTCATAGCTCAGGAGCATCAAATGTTATCCTTTGAAATGCTCTTTGTATTCAGTCACTTGTCTTCACATAGCCTAATGCTGAAAGTAGCAAATACTTTTCTTTCAAGAGAAGGGTAAAGAAAAAAACATCCTTTGGAGCAGTTATTATCTGCACCTTGGTGTGATTGCTGTCTTGGAATATTTAATCCAAAACAGCAGCAGCATTTTTCTTCTGTTTTGTTCATGATCTAAGAAGTTTTTTGTTGGGGGGGCAGGGGTTGGCTTTTTGGTTGGCTTTTTCTTTCATTACTTCATTTCTGGTATCTTTGCATAGTCTCGTATTTTAGTCTGGCACTGGTACATAGGATTTTAACTGTACTTTAAATTATTACTTCTAAGGAGTATTAAAACCATTCAGCTCCCAAAACTGGGAAGCTAAGTTTGGATTCCTAGGGCAGGTAGTGATGAAAAACAGGCTACTCAAGCAGGCTTTTCAGTCCAGGTCTGTGGTGTTGCTTAGGCGTCTCTCCCAGTTGCTTCATAGCTCTTTTTTGGGGAAAAGATAGAGTGCACAATTTTCTGCTTCCCACTAAGCTCACAGCCTAGTTTCCATGCATAAGAGCCATGATGTGCTCCAAAGGAGGAGTCCTTTAATCTGTAAGATGAAGACACTAGCACCAGTGTGCTTTGGCATATTATCATCCCTGCACTATAGACCCAGTCAGTGAAAACTCTGGTACCCTAAATTGCCCTCTCAGGAAGACCATCTCTTGCCGTTGACTGTTCAGGCTCCTAAGCCAAATGCCATATGCTAAATGGTCCCTGTATTTAAGCAACTGAAGTCGCAATTACTCTGTATAGAGTAGTCTTTGCAACAGTAAATAGTGTTTTTAAATCATAGATGACCCAAGGCCAGTAATGCATTCTGATTTCTTTGTGTTGTACTAAATTAAAAATCAGCAAAGAAATGGAAGGGTAGTATTCCTGTGAAGAAAACCGATATAGATGTGGTCAGTTTGGTTGATTTAACTTCTATTTATGTCCATTTTAAAGGTTCCAGTGAGTAATGGAGCTGATGTCACAGAGTATCGACTGGAGTGGGGCGGTGTGGAAGGATGCATGCAGATCTCCTATTGTGGGCCTGGGCTCAACTGTGAAATGAAAGGGCTTTTGCCTGCCACTATATACTATTGCAGGGTTCAGGTAAAGACATAGAACTATTGTTAGTGAAATCTGCAAACAGGAACTGACCTTGCCATAAAAACGTGGTCTGCTTTGCATTTGCAGGCAGTGAATGTTGCAGGTGCGGGCCCTTTCAGTGACATAGTGGCATGTATGACTCCAGCTTCTGTACCTGCAGTTGTGACTTGTCTTCGGGGACTAAGTGAAGATGAAGTTGAAAGTGCACACTACTCTCCTTCCACATGCCTTGCTATAAGCTGGGAAAAACCTTGTGACCATGGATCTGAAATCCTTGGCTACAGCATAGACTTTGGAGATAAGCAGCCAATAACTGTTGGGAAGGTTCTGAACTATTTTATAGATGGCTTACAGCCAGATACTACCTACAGGTATGCCATGCAGAGCTATTTGACAGCCTACTGTTTCTTCCACAAGAGCAGATTCTTTATTTATTGGTTTCCTTGTGTTTTTTATTCTCTGCGTTACTCTCAGAGAAGCATTAGTACATAACCATGGAGCAAAAGGAAGCTTTATAGGGATGATCATCATAGATGAGCTGTGCTGTTTATATTTTCTTTCAAGAACGATTTATGTGCGTTTATTGTGGTATTGTTGTATCTGTCTGGTTAACGTGTCAGTTTGACTGAATTCAGATTACAGATTCAGATTCATAACTGTTTTTTGGACTAGTTGTTTCATAGATAGATGGCCTCTAATCTGTTTGACAAGATAAAATCCATCCAAGGAAGGACCATGTCCAGTCTTTGTTGACTGGACTGTCTGATCTAATGACAGCTCATCTCAACTTGCAGTCCCTTTTCTGCAGAAATAGCAAGTATTTGGGTGGCAGTCAGAGTGAAGAATATCAGTTTGAAAATCTATCAATCAATTTTAAACCTCTTTTGGAGAATTTTAGTTGTTAAAATCATCCCTTATGTTTTGCCTGAGGGTTACTGAAGAATATAAATGTAAAAATCAATAGTTCTGCCTGAAGGCACTCTACATTCCCATTACAAAAACATGTCCTCAGTGTTAAAGGAGAATGTCAGTCCCACTGAAGTCAGAATTTAAACCCACGCTGATTTCAGTATAGTTAGGATATCATCTGGCTATACAGTATTCTAAACCCTTAAAGATTTGGTTTTACTTTTTTAATGCTCTCTGTGAGTCTGTTACATTTCTGTGCGCCTTATAAGTATTTAACAGTAATGCTGGCAATTTGAAGAGCCATTGCTTTCTGTGTCAACAGGCTGAAGAAGAGAAGCTTGTATTACAGAGATATATCTGTACTCTGTACTTCTTCTGTACTTTACAGAATACACTGTCAATTCTTTGTGCAAACAAAAAATGGCATATATTAACCTCAGTTCTGTGCTATAATAAATTAGCATAATGTTAAATATTACAGTAGTGAAGGAGAAATATATATTCATAAGCCTGCACACACATTTGTGTTTCAATATTTTGAAATTGTGTGGTTGATTGTTTCAGAATTTAATTATTGTGATTACTTTTTTCCAGTTACCTAGATACTATTTTAGACAAGCAAATGTTGGTCTGCAAAAATGAGATTAGATACACTTTGCTCTCTATGGCTACCTGTGAGATACGCAAAGAGCCTCAGATTTCTCCTGTTCTCTGCTTTTTCCTGTTTAGAATTAAATTTCTTGGGTACTTCTTTTAATTCTTACTTGTAAACCTAATGCCAGCATTGTTTTCCATTGACTGTCCCCACCCCCTCCAAAAAAAAAAAAATTATCCCTGAATTCCAGGTGTCCTTTGACTTCTAGTTTCCCCCTCTCCCTTCCAAGCAGACCCAGGATGGCTTGTGTTTGCAGGCACCCAGAGATGTATTACCAGTGAAAACAGCAAGAGAGGTGGCTGGGCACCATCACTTTATTTTCACGTGAATCGGATCAGTTCCAAAAAGCCTGTAAAACTTTTCCTGTAGTCATCCTTGAACTCACCTGATAAAATAGCCAAAGATACGGGTTTACCTCTTTTGGGGGTAGGGTTTTTTTACCTTTCCTCATCTCTCCAGTGTGGTTATCAGAAATTTTGGTACAAGGCCTGTGGGTCGGGAAGATGGAGCACACTTAGTAGCTGATAGAGCTTTTGCATCTTGTCACTAAAGTGAGTGATGCAAATATGCTAACATATTTTTATTTTTAATCAGTCCAGCTCCTTAAAATGTGGCAAGGAAAGCGACACTCCTGCATGTTAAATATTCATGACAGTATATCAAAGCATAATATTGATAAAAGACTTCACTGTAGAAAATACCATCTATTTGGTCCCATTATTGTCTCTTGAATGTGAATGGTGGAAATGACTAGTTATTTTTTAGAATCTAATTCCAAGTTAATTTATTCTCCCTTTTTTTTTCAAATACTAGAGTACGAATTCAAGCCCTAAACAGTCTTGGAGCAGGTCCTTTCAGCCACACCATAAAACTGAAAACAAAGCCTCTGCCCCCGGACCCACCTCGCCTGGAATGTGCTGCGTACAGTTCTCAGACTCTCAAGCTGAAGTGGGGAGAGGGAACTGCAAAAGCATTAACTGACTCCATTCAGTACCACCTTCAAATGGAGGATAAGAACGGAAGGTTGGTTGGCATTGCTTCAATTTGCCCTATATCTCTGTTGTCTGATCCTTGGGAGATGGCAGCAAAGGGCAAAATTCTGTATGCTTTGCTGAATTTACAACAGATGTAGGAGGTCATCTCATCTGGCAAGGCAAGAAGGGCTCTAGTGTTCTGTGCTGGGAAGTACAAGATAAAAAATTTCATAGGTTTTTATTTACAGTTCAATATGAAGAGTTTAATGAAACGTTTCGTACCAGCACACTTTTCTCTCATGTTTGATTAAATATTTTGTCAAAGTATCAAGTGTAATGAGTCTTGTGGATTTTATATATTGGAAGGGGTGAATTCTTTACTCTCTGTTGTCTTTATATGCAATTACTTTTAGTGGAAAATAAACTTATATAGTACAAATTATTATTTTAAGGGATCCCTTCTCTCATGTTAAATTGGAATGTAAGCTGAGATGGTCCAGCAAGTACCCTTGCCTAAATGGTAAAATGAACAGTACTTCTGCACTATGTACTGTGTCTGAATCTCTTGAGTAGCTTTAGCTTGACAGTGAGACAAAATAGATCTACTAGGTGAAATTGCTCTGCTGTAAGGAGGAAAAGGAAAAAGACTTTTAACTGGAAAGAAATTGATTGCCATTACCAAAGACTAGGTCATGTGCAAGTGCCATCTGGTTTAAATTTAAAAGAAAATAAAAAGTCAGAGTAGGTGATAATCCCTGCAGAAAGAGATAGGCTTGGGCTGTGTCCTGGGGATACCAAAATTGAAAATCAAATGAGAACTGCCAAGATCAGTCTGTGTGAGAATTACAACAGCAAGGAGAGTGGCCAGTCTACAAAGCTCTCAGAATGGGACTTGGTGTGCCCTACAGGTGTGACTTTGGCTCCCATGCGGATCTGAGTGAGCTTCATCAGTCACCCATCTCTGACGATGATGTACAAGAGCAGCTGGATCCATGACCCTTTCTTAGGTGTAGTGAGAGAGAGTTGCTAAGGAGAAAAAGCTAAAGTCTAGTTACCTAATTTTGAAAAGCTAAAGATGTTGGCGGACTAGATGGCCAAAAAAAGCAGCGTATGCATCTCATTGAGAGAGAGAACTGTTATCCTCTCCCATTGTTTCAAGCGCAGAAGGGTTTCTGAAAATGCTTAGGGTCATTTTTGCCAGGAGGTAATCTGTAGTACTCTTTGTGTAAAGGAGACTTCTTTCAAAGACATGAGAAATAAAAACTTGGCCCTGGTAAAAGAGCTTCTTGTTTTACAGTAATGCCAGAACACTGTTTACCTCTGAAATAAATACTTCTGGGCTTCTCATTAGATTCCAGGAAATTATGGGAACAGATTTCAAGACAATACTGTAGCTACTTCAGAAATCTTTTTCTGTGTTTAAAATAAGTTACTCTTTCAATTTTCAGGTTTGTATCCTTATACAGAGGACCATGTCATACATACAAAGTACAAAGACTCAGTGAGTCAACATCATACAAATTTTGTATCCAGGCATGTAATGAAGCTGGTGAAGGTCCCCTTTCTCAAGAATATGTCTTCACTACTCCCAAATCTGTTCCAGCTGCCTTGAAAGGTAAAGGTGCTTCTTTTTTCATTTGGGGAGTGGGGGGATGGCAAGTTGGTTTTGGTATTGTGTTATATTTGGGGTATTTAAAATGCTAAGCCCTTTTCCAAGTGCAGGTAGGGATAGTAAGGGAATGCTCTTTTCTTGTAATTGCCTAAAGCCTAAAATATTCGCCCCAAAAATGAGAGACTTGGAGTTTATGCATTCTTTGACATAAGAATGTTTGTACTTAGAATCCATGCTTACCAGGAGAGAGTGACCAGGCTGCTACAGTAATTTGAGGTGAAAATTCTTTCTAATATGGTTAGAATAATTTTAAGAATAGCAGCTTTTTTTGCCTTTTTTTTTTGCTTTTTTTTTTGCATATAATGCACACTTGCAGTCACCAAATTTTATTTGCTTTCTCTTGGATGATTCCTAAACTAGCCGTTCCAGAAAACATTGTAGGAAGAATACATTTGAATCTGAATCTTTCGTTGAGACAAAAATAGCAGATAGAACACAGAATTTTACAAGTCATTAGAATATAACATTAAGTGATAGGCAAAGCAGAGCTAGCTGTCACACTTATTTTCTTCTTGTAGCACCAAGGATAGAGAGAATAAATGATCACACTTGTGAAATCACATGGGAGGTTCTGCAGCCCATGAAGGGTGATCCAGTTATCTACTGTCTTCAGGTCATGGTGGGAAAAGACTCGGAATTCAAACAGGTATGATGTGTTTACATTATTGTATTTTTTTCTTCAATTAGTATTTGTGGTAACTAGTTTAGATTAAAGATTATTGTGTTCCAGTATGGTTTTAGTCACCATGTTAACTTTTTGTTAGTAAATAATATAAGGTAGTATCTCCTAAAACTATTGTCACAGGGAGATTTAAGTAATATAAATACTGCAGTAAGTTGCAGCCTCTCTGGGTTACACTGATGTTTAGTAAATACAACTTGACACCTCAAGTGGTGAAGAAATTGTCCGCTAATGGGAAGAACTGACAAAAGGAAAACATCCACCCCATGGTACAGAATTGAGGCTTACAAGAAAAAGAACAAAGGGCTCTCTTTGTACTAAGAGCTGTTCAAAGGTAGTGAACAATATTATAAAAGCTGATGTTGTCAGTCGTACTTCTGTACAGAGAACTGCAGACAGGAGAGACCCCCTACTTACGCAAGGTAGGCATTCAAGTGCAGGGAAACTTTTTTAACATAAGTCAGTGATTAGTTTTTTACCATATGACCATTTCAGTAGTAGGGTGTGCTGTAACTACAAGGATCAAGCAAGTGAGAGTGTGTTTTAATTTCAGGTTTGATTATCCAAAGACACAGTTTGAAACGTGTCCTTTAAAAGAGTATGTGCCATGCTAATTTTGCTTCCTTGTAAACTGCCTGATAATTGACATGAAATTAGGCTTGGAAATTCTGTTTCACACTATTAAGCAAGCTGGTTTCCTTCCAGAAAGGAAACAATTAATTCTGGTATATTATAATTTTATTATAGGTCAATATTAAATAAGTTTTGCCTGTGCTTTAGTAGATTATAGGCCTTCATGTTTTCATAATTTACAGCTTGTAGTGTAGTGCTATGTTTGCTGTGTTCATTTGTTAATTTTTTCAGTAAAAGATGAACCATAATCCAAGGTGTTTGTTACCTTGCCGTGTGAATATTCTTTATTGTAACTTTTAAACTGTAAATGCAATATTAAGTATGTAAGTAAGGTGTGGTCAGTGTTGCTTCTAGACACGGAGTCGTATCACTCTTTGATGAGCAATGTGCATTGCCAAAGGAGCTGGACAAGAAAATAAAGGTTACACTTTAAGCCTGGAAATAACAAAGTAGACTGAGGTGCTTGACTCCTTTTGCCTCTCCAGGACAGTTTAGCACAGTAAATAAAAATAAAATGAGAAGACTAGTTTGCAAAAATGAAAACTGAAACAGTCAAGCACCGTCAAGACAGCCTTTAGGATACTTGGACATGATGGTGACATGGTGACATTGGTGCCATGCTGGTGACATTGCTTTGACGTGGACAAAAAATAAACCACCTGGAAGTCCACTCCAAGCTGTTTACTACCATTTCCCAGCCAAAACTTCACTCTCCTCTCCTTCTCCTCCCTGATCCGTCAGCCAAGTTGCTCAAGTTGTTGCTCCCTAAGTGCTTCAGACAAAATAAGTCTGCCATTTGAGCTATATACATCTGTCAGGCTCTTAAAGGGGGTTAGGAAGCAACTACATAAATACCCCAGCGAACACATCTGAGGGGAAGGCAACTTCTGGCAAGGGACTGGGGACAAGCAGCTGAGGACAGTAAGCCGTGCCAGTTGGCATAGCTGAGGCTGGAGTAGGATCTGTGTCTGTGGCCTCTTTGCTCCCTACCAAACGCATGGTACAGAGTCAAAGAATTTGGAAGACGCTGCACGTTCGATGACCTGCCCTCTCTCAATGTGGGAGCAATTTCTTAAGAGAAGGAAAAGTCTGCAGTCTGTAGATTCCAGTAAAGCTCAGCTGCCTGGCTGTCAGAGGACTTTCTAAGTCTGTGAGTAGCCACAGGCATAGCAAGAGCTCTTCAAACGACAAAATCAGAGGAGATTTCCTGGTTCTTTCACTGAATGGCTGGTTGTTTGCGTTTTCAAAATACTGTCTGCCAGTGTGATAACTGTAGGGAAAACTTCTGCATGATGTGATGTTTCTGTGTCCTGCTACCAATTTAATAAAGCAAATCCAGGTAAGGGGGGAGGTGAAGGGGTTTAGAGAATAGTCGAATTGTACCATGCTAGCCACCTAATAGCTCAGTACCTATTAATATATCTATAAACAGAAATTGTGCCCGCATGGGACTTCATTGGCTTTTACAAGACCTTTACGTAGCTACAGATTAATTAATTTGGGAAACCAGCATTTAGATTTCACTGAATTGAGCACTCTGTGCTGAAGAGTTGTGAATTCACGTTAACTGGCCAACTGAGGGACCCTTGGAGAACACCCTGATACAAGTCACCTGTGGCTTGGGATCTGAGTGAGATTAAGAACCACAAAAGGATGCCTCATGGCTTCCCTGATACAGTGTTTAGTGGGATAAATTATATTTTAAACACATGATACCTTAGCTACAACAAAGGATGTTGGATTGGATTAGACTTAATGAAGTAGCTTGGTACAGAGTTAATTACCTAAAATCCTGTGCTATGATATTGTATATTACATCCCATGGTGTAGTACTTACATGGTGCGTGGTCAGTAAAACACCTTAATGCTGGGGCTTCTGATGGAGTTTGTTGTGTGCTCATAATGCCGTAAAAGCACATATGGTTCTCTTCCTGTCTTTCACCAAAAGGACCGGAGACTTTATCTGGTATTTAAGTGGCATTTTGTGAGCTTTTTGTCCATTTTTCTTTGGGTGGGTGAACACACTGGTAAGGAGTCACATCCTTTTTACAGTTACCTTCACAATAAATAAAACCATACCAAGAGGTATATGTGTATGCAGGACGTTTTCATTTGACGTACCGGGTTTTTTTTTCTCTTTCTCACCAGATTTATAAGGGTCCAGACTGGTCATTCCGATACACAGGCCTACAGCTGAACTGTGAATACCGTTTCCGCGCGTGTGCCATCCGACAGTGCCAAGAGATGGTGGGTCATCAGGACCTGATAGGCCCCTACAGTGCACCGGTGCTATTCATCTCTCAGCGGACTGAACCACCGGCGAGCACCAACAAGGACACTGTGCAAACCACAAGGACACAATGGTCACAGAGTGACCAAGTGTGTGCTGCTGTCATCCTCGCACTTTTTGCTATCTTTTCCATTCTGATTGCTGTTATCATTCAGTACTTTGTAATAAAGTGAAGAAAAGAGATTTATTTTAGAATGCTGCCCATTACATTTTACTTTCTCATAATCTAAAAGTAATTCTACTCTCTTGCTTTTACAAAAACAGGCATTTAGCACCGGCATTGGGACTGATGCAAACCTTTTCAGCCACTTCAAAATGCTTACTGGTAGGTGTAGGCTGACACATGTCATTAGAACGCAAGCCACAGAAATACAATCTTTTCTTTAATATGCCTTCTTGCAGTACAAACTCGATATGGGGCAGGCAAGCGGTGTGTAATGGAAAGGGTTTGACCAGTAAACACGAGCATAAAAATGGTTTCCTGGCCCACACTTGTAAGGGTTGCTACCATAACCAGGAAGAATGTGTAGATCGCATTTAAAACTTACACTAACAAACTTGTGCTGTATACAATATTAATCTGATGCTGTGAAAGCAATTTAGCGCTGTATTTCTACCTCCTCATTTGTCTTAATTATTTGGGAAGCAGGATTTATGCTGAAAAACAGACGAGGCTTTTCTCAGGCAGCAAATAATAAACTGGACGGAAGAGTATGCATGAAGGAAGCTTCTTATCTATCTGATAAATGTGGAGTTCTTCACTGCAAGTAGATGTTTTGGAAAGAATGCAAGGGGATGGCACAAGTGGTTTATCTTACCCCCAGGATTTGATGTTTACTTACAAAAATGCCTCTTTTACTTCTTAGGAATAGAGAAGGGAGAGCGTGAGAGAACTTCTTAGACTTACTGTTTAAATTGAAAAACACATTTCTGAAGTTGACCTTTGATTCGATGCAGTTTATACAGATGTCTGTACCCTCTGATTTTGGCTAGTTAATAGATTTTTGAGATAAAAGTCAGTATTGAATTTTTGCTGTTTCCCCAACATTCACTTGCCATATCCACCAGAATCAAGCACTGCCTTTTTTTTTTCATTTTCTTTCTGTCTTTCTTTCTTCCTTTGGGGCACCAAATCAGAAGACGAAGTGTAGTAATTTGCACCAGAAAACCTAAAGCTGCTTTTTACTTGAGATCCTAATGTTTAATGTAATGTCTCTTTGGATACTGTACCAAATTGTTGATTGCATGTAGTTAATGTTGCATTAGAGCACTTTGCAATTGCATAACTCATCAATGTTTTGTGAGCTTGCATTTGTGAGTTCTTGGATGACCAGACTGAATTTTATCGAGTATCCCATTGAACATCTTGCTAGATGTCAATGATTGCCAGTGACACAAAGCTTGTAGTGAAACTATCTTTAAAAAAACTACAAAAAAAAAAAATCCTTGTCTCATCACACTTATTTGTTATACACTTTGTAATTAGCTATTTTTAATTTATTTGAGTTACAAGATAGTGGATCATTAATGACTTCTAGTTGTGTTCAGTTTAGCATTTTTAATGGTATTAAACACTTCTGTCAGTCTTAATAATAATAAAAAAAGAACCTCTGTCTTGTGCTTTGAAGATCTCTGAAGAATTTCTCTTATATTAGAACGGGCATGTATTGTAATTGTTTATACGTTCAATGATCTGTGCTGTAGAATAACATTGCTGAGTTTCATTTAAAAAAAAAAAAAAAGAAATGGTGAAGAACTTGGCCTCCACGTGGCAAGAACGATCTGTCTTTAAAATGTACTGTATGTTTACATTTTATTTCAAATTTGTTGTTTGTACGTATAGGCTGATACCTTCCCGCAGGATACCACGATAACTGACGTTTTCTAGAACCTTCTTAAAAGTGCCATGTTTGGCAGTGCAAATGAGGTTGCGTGTAACAGCCCAGAGATTTCTTACAGTTGAATGTCTAAACCAGTAAGATTTGTTACTACAGTTAATCTGCAGTGACTTAATGTTTTTCATAGTAAAATTCAAATGAGCTCCTATTTTTGATAGTCATTTAATAGTGTATTTGCCATTTGAGCCTCAGTGCATATTACTGCATTGAAGACAGTTTTTAATGTAATCTTAATTTTACCTCATATACTGTACATTCCAAAAATAAATAATAAGAAAAACTCTAAACTTTTTAAAATGTTATAGATACACTACCAAACATATCACTTTACAATTGTACAACGTCGGACTCCATGAAGACGAACCTGTATAGTCTGATAGAAAAATACATAAACTATGTAGCAAAGTATCTTTCAAAATCTGTGGAAAATAAAAGTATCATTCTTTTTTGTTGTTGTCAGTCACTCCTGTTTGCACGTAACACCACAGCTGAAGCCTTTTTTCCTTCCCCAGTGCAGCTCTTGCCATCAGGCAGGCAGGGGGAGGGCTGGGCAGCAGCAGGGGCTGAGGCTGCTGTGTGGGATGGCAGCAGGAGCAGCAGCAAGGGTGAGCCGTGGTAGTGGGCACCCTGCTTGGCGCTGCCAGGGCAGGCGCTTGTCTCCATCACGGCCATCTGCCTGGTGTTCTGCGTGGTTGGTGTGGCGGGCAACATCCTGATGACATGAAGACTACTGCCACCAGCTCGGACCTGCTTATCCTTCTGGGGCTGCCCTTTGACCTCTGGCGCTCCCAGCCCTGGATTTTCAGGCAGCTGGTGCACTGCCTCCCCCAACACTACCTCAGCAAGGGCTGCACCTACTGCACCACCCTGCACATCACCACCCTTGCCGTGGAGCGCTACCTCACCATGGACTCTGGCCACCATGTTGCTGGGTCACCACCTCCTACTTCGTCCTGCCCATCATCTGCCTCAACATCATGTATGGCTTCATCGGCCGGGAGCTGTGGCGGAGCAACAGCTGCCTGCAGGGCCCCAACGCAGTCCTCCAGGAGAAGGGGCACCACCAGACCTTCAAGAGCCTGGGTGAGTCCCTCCTCTGTCCGCCCCTCAGGCTACAGCTGGGGCTAGAACCAGGGCTCAAGCACCCACAGCTCCTACACAGGGGAGGGATAGCACAGAGGAACATCGCAGCCATGCTGGTGAGCCCCCAGTGATGCTGGGGACCACCACGCAGGGATTTTGCTCAGTCATGGCTGAGGTTTCACCTGGTGTAGCACTGCACATCCAACAGCATGACTGCCTTCTGCAGAAGTATCCTTTTTCTGAATTTTGCCAGGCAGAACCGAGTATAAGGTAGTCTGCAACTTCAGAAAATCTGCAGTAACATCAGTAGTCTCTTCCAGTGAGCAGCAACACCTCTGGGTACTAAATTTCTGCTTCTGAAAAAGAAGTTTGATTTTCTTACTGGTCTTTTGTATCTCTCCTAGGAGTGAATCCACTGGTTGCCCAAGCAGGCTGAAAAACAGCAACTTAACCCTTATGAGCCGTTTGCAGACAAATTGCATAATACCAAACTGCTTCCTGCTGATGTAGGATGCTGTTAATTTTTAGTTCATTTTCTTAGTCACGCATTCATTACCCCAGCATCATCATCAGACTCTGGAAAGTCAGAGATCACAGTCTGCACTGGGGCTTTAAAGTTTGTAAAGAGTAACTGATCTGAGAAAAAAAAAAAGGAAAGAAAAAAGAAATCCAACTATTGATTAATGAGCATAAAACAAAATGTCATGGGTTGGTTGGGTTTTTTTTTTTTCCTACCTTTAGTGAAGACTTTACATGCTACATGGGAGATTTCTTTTACCAAGGATGTAATCAGCTGGATGGAAACAGCGTAGCACAAAGGAAAAACTAATAAGCCTGAGAGAATACATCTTGCTAACTTACTTGGAGCAGGCACAAAGTTCTCCAACAGAAACACCCGTGTCCACGATCTCCTCAGGACCCACTGAACCAGACCCACTCCCCTTACCTCAAAGAGCCAGCAGCACTATGCATGTGATGTATTGCAGGCATAAACTTGCTTTGGCTATATCCCCCTCTTTTTTTTTTTTTAAACTCTGAGAAACACAAAGGTTGTTCCATAAATTATCATTTTTCATTTGTGTGCATTTATAAACAAAAATAAAAATATGGATACAGTAATACAGTTATTTAATTGTTTCTCATCTGCTCCTGCTGTGTTGCTTCTACAAGAGATCTGTATTGTGCTAAAATGTGATACAATACCATGAGAACAGCTGGAGTGACTCAGGCTAGAGATCCATCTAGTCAAATATCTGCCTCCAGCAGTAATTGTCTGGGGATATGTGTAAGAGCCTCATTGGAAAAGTCATCCACTGAATCCAAGACCAACTACACTGGAAGTCTTTAAGTTGGCAACCATCCTGTTACAACAGTGCAAATTCAGCAGGAGTGTCGTGGTTTCAGCCCAGCCAGTAACAAAGGACCACGCAGCCGTTCGCTCACTCCCCCCGCCCCCCTCCGGT
>JANZLQ010000008.1:30940092-30973678 GCA_026212715.1 Elanus axillaris
AGTGTATAATAATGATACAAAGTTACCAACACAAAATCAAACTTATCAAGACAAAATCTAGTGCATTACAATACAAGGTAATGTGCAATACTAGTCACTTACCAAAGATCTGCAGTGGGTAAGGAGTCTCTCAGCCTCGAGGAGTAACCTTGAGAGGTGTCCCAGCTCAAGGGGTGATCACCGCCGTGCAGCCAGCTGCTTAGCAGGGAGAGCTTAAAGGTGGCTCACTCACGCTGTTGTATTTATGGAACAAAGTGGTTGGCTCATAGTCAAATTACATGCAATGGAAAAGGTTAGCCTGAGACTCCCTGTACCCACAACTTTCTTTGTTCCTTGATAAATGAGTCTTGGAAGAACCACCTGCTATTCATGTGTTAATCTCATGGTTAGTGTTCCAGTTTCCAAGCCCACATGCATCAATGCTCACCATGTCAATCTGTTCCTGTGTGGGTTTTCAGATAATAGGTTGGAACTAGAGAAATTTTTAGCCCGGTTATGGCCGAGGCCTTTGCCTCCTTTAGAGGCTGAACCACACTACCACACTTTTGGTCAAGGAGTCAAGTGCATCTGTCACAGAGGTGACGTGGCAGCTACAGGGAACAGAGCACGAACAAACTCAACTCTAAGTCTGGATTGTCAGAGCTGCTGGGTTTATGTCCCATCAGAGCACTGAGCTGTGGCTGAGCTGATGTGCAGCTGACGCCTCTGTCCCTAAGTGAGAGCCTATCCTCCAACTGGGGGACAGTACATGCAACCCCTTCTTAATGCAATGCACTGGAAGGAAACAATTGCCATCTTGCTTATAAATGGATTTATTCTCCTCTCTCAATAGTTTTAATTAATGTAATTAATTCCTGGTTGATTGCTTGCTTGATGTCATTTCAATTATTAGATTAACAGATATTTTTTCAAACTTAAGACTGATGAGTCTGAAGGATGTATCTGGTTTTGCCTGACAGCAGCACAAAAGCTTTCTTCTAATGAGTTGCCAAAAAACATATCACTCCTAGAAACTCCTTAAACATGGCTTGCAGAGATAAAAAGAGAAGCTTGTATTTGCACGTTACAAACAAATAGCAGGTATCTCTTATATGAACTGACGAGCCTAGCTGTTACAGTGATATTTAATAGTTCACTGATAAAATTTTCTAAGAGGAAAGTGTTGGTTTTTTTTAAATCCAGAAGGCAAACCAAAGGTCAGAGTGGAACTACTAGAGATAAATAAAGATCCCAAACCCCAGACATTAAGCACAGTAAACACTTCTTAGTAGTTTTGATACAGATGATCAGCTTCACTGTATATCATTATACTCCAGCTAAGACTTTGGGGTAGGTATAAAGACATCTGCATTAATGGTAGTGCAGGAAACCATGTTTCAGGATCTAAAACCCATAGTGCACAGATGGAGAAAGACACTGCAAAGTAGAGACTGCAATGCAGGAATAAGTTTTCTAGGCAAATCAAACCCAAAAAAGGTGGTGATGAGGAATGAGGTCCTCCATCCATGGGTACCATCAAGACGAGGGTGTAAAAATGTACCAACGGTGATACAAGAAGCACCAATTAAGCCCAGCAAAACAGCTCGATAAATTCTGGGCAAACACTGTTATATTGAATGGTTATTAAATTATTCAAGAGGATAAAATCCTTGAGCTTGTCAGCCAGGACAATCACACAGCTTCATATCACAGGGTATCTTCACAAATGGAAACATGTCAGAGGTCTGAGAACGCAAACACTGTGACAGTTTGACGTGACAACTTCCAAAGGACATTTTGGCAGACCAAGCTTTAGGAATGGGCTTTCTCTAATCTACCAGATCAAAACATAATACACTCAGAGATTATAGCCTTCCAGGGCACTTCCAATGAGAAATCCTAGCAAATGGTCTGCAAAGTAAAGAAAGAGGCAGGGGGAGAGGGGTATTAAGCAATCAATCACTTGAATGACGTGTTTAAGACAGATGCAGGACAAACAGCAGCTGAGAGAAGCAGTAGATTTTTCCAGGAGGTCTGATTCAAGCAGAAACGCCCATCCAGAAATTCTCACCAACATGTAAAGTGACATACTCAAAACAGCAGCTCAGAGGCTAACATGCTGCTTGACTGGAAAGGCTGAATTGCCTTGAATTGTATATAAAAGGGAGAGTGAGGCAAAGAACCTCTTTTCCTCATTATGTTCCTCTACCAGCCTCTTCTCTGTCACCTTGACAAAAGGAGCACACTTTGTCCCTGGGCAGGGATGCTTTCTGCATCAGGGTTGGTGTCATTCTCCTTTCGACAGATTTTCAGGAATGACACCATCTCTTCTGGTCCTCGAGTAAGTGCACACCCCCCTCACACTCCACAGAGATGCTGTCATCAGCTGCCCTCTAGCTTTTAGCTGCGGCTTTTGGTGGGAAGCAAACAGAAGTAGCAAATCCTTTAGTCCCAGTACATTGAGAGCTTTCAAGTTCAAGATCAGAATTGGAAGAAAAAAAACAGCATAGGATGGGATATATCTATAAATGGTGCTGCCTCCTCTCTTATGAAAAGGACTCCTGCACGATGAGGTAACTGCAACTTACAGGTGACTGTTGCTATGAACTCGATTTCCACTTACTTTGGGCTTGCTGACCCCCTGAAAACCCCACCTCCCTGCTCAGCTATGAATGGAAACACCAGGACACACAAATCAAATACTGTGGTGTGAATCAACAAGCTACTGGTGGGAGAAACCGCTCCTCTAACACAGTGGGGAAAACACCATAAAATTCAAGAGAGCAAGGAGAGTTCTTGCAAGCGTTGGTTTGGTTTTGGGATACCAGGGGATGATCGTACCAAAAGGTGTTGCCCTTTAGCTTGCTGCAGGTCTATTTTAACACAAAACATCTCTCCTCTGCTTTCAGCAATGGTCCAGACATATTTGGGAGACTGGTAAGTGAAAAAGCACATGTCACTTTGTAGTCTTTCATAAAGATGGGGTCTAGAAAGGAATTTTTCCAAATGGGGATAAAAGGTCACCTTAGATAGTCATGCAGTAAGTGTAACTTTCACAGCAAAGGAATCCATTTGGATTTATCTCAAAAAATTTAGCCACAGAGATGCTTTTACATAGCCTGATATTTAGAAAAAGTGGCAGAGACATTGAACACTCTAGCACAGAGGCTCTGGTCAAAACGCCCATAGGTCATAGGAAGATGCCTTTGTTTACACAGACCATGAAGCCCAGTCAAGATTATTAATGAAGGCTGATCCCTCTCAACACCTATGGTGAATGCTGAATAAACTGCCAGAGCACAAACCCCGAATCCCTCGTAATACCAGAAAGTAAAGTATAGTAGCAGAGGCTCTGGTTCTCACTCCACCTGTGCCATTTGCAGATGAGCCACCTGTTCCGGCAAACAACTTTCTGGGACACCCTTCCAGTCTGGCTGACCCATCCAGGCAGGTAGGTGCCATCTCCTGCAAAGGTAAACCACCACTGAACTCTGGAACTACATTCTTGGCCACTGCATGAGACAGCCAAAGTTGTTTCCCAGTTAACCACAGTTGCTCAGAGAACCAACACAACCCAAACATCACAGTTTTACAGCAGCTCCTAGGAGTGGGGAGATGAGGCAGCAGACAAACAGTTAATTTTGCAGAGACATTAATTGTTATGTCAGTCTTGGGCTTCTTCCTGCTTCTCTCACACTTCCATAGCAGTACACAAATATCGAATTCTCTTCAGAGGGTAAAATATCACATAGAATTAAACCATACTGAGTTAAGTATGAAGAAATTAAAATACATTAAACATGGCACTTGCACAAACACCCACAACCATAACTTTTGGGGGGAGATGACTTTCACAAGCATATTTTTTCTGCACTGTTTTCCTGGCAAAGAGTCTGGGGCCAGCATTTCTGAGAAAGGGCGATACTGCCTGTGCGTTGAAACCCAGCTACTTCAGGAGCACCATCAAATGATCCTGATTTAATGCTCCTGGAAACATCACAAGGGCAACTTCATCTGCATTTTCAGATCTTCCTCTGAACAGTCATTATTTTTAACAAAGTTCCCAGAGAGGAAAAAAACCCAACCTTCTGCCCTTGAATCGTGTATGCATCACTTCAGGAAAACAGTCTCCTGTCAGAGAAAAAGAAAGGGAAACCCAAGCAGCAAACTAATTGGGTGATGGTAACATCACCTCAGCTGTGCAGCAGATTTGCCTGCCAGTACCTTGTCTGTTCTTCATCTCTCCACAGCATTGTCAAGAGATGCAACCCACAAAAACAAGGCAAAAAGTTTGAGTGTCCTTCTGTAAGACTGCTCTTTGAGAATTACTTCCTGGGAAAGGATTTGGACATTTATTTTCTAATGACCGTAACATACAAGTGGTTCTCTTCCTCTTTTTCTTTACTCCAGATTCTGTCCAGAGCCCTTCTGGGAACCATGTACTTTTAACTGATACCTCAACCATTTTCAGGGATGTGTCACATTTCTTCCATAAACCATTAATTTTTTCTTTATAAATGTAGACAGTTTGGGGATGAAGTAACTCCCTTCTATTAAGTTTCAAAATCTTGAAGTTATTGAATACTACAGCCTCTTTTGTTATCAGTAAGAATGATCCAGTTAATTGCAAGTCATTCTCTTCATAGAAAAAAAGATATTTAACATGAAGTCTGCACATATTCTAACTTAACTTCCATTAACCTGTTAGCTCATGAAGAGAGGCAAATAGCATCAAATCAGCTCATCTTTCAGAAGCCCAATGCCTCAATATCCAAGAGGCAAATACACCCTTAATTACCGACTCAAATCAAGACAGAGATTGTTTAAAGAAAAACCCAAAGCAACAAAACCCACAGAAACAAACAAAGAAACAAACAAACAAAAACCAGCAAAAAATCTTCATCCCTTTTCTGCTCTCTTTGAACCTTTCTCTGACTGTGGCCTTGGATAGTCAAAGCAGCAATCCCACACCCAGTCTTCCTGAGTCTGAACATCAATTCATAGACAATGAAGAGTTTTGGTCCATTCACAGCAGCTGCAACATATGTTAAAAGATGAAAAAAGATCCATTTTCATAGCTCGCTCTACACCAACAAGGCCCTGCTCATTTTCCTACACAGATGTAGTCACTATTAATAAATCTACACTGGAAAGACACAGTTTCTACCAAAAAAACAACGCCTGCAGAAGCTCTCTTCTTGTTCCCCAGAGGAAGCAAGCGGCATGGGTAACGGATGGGTTTTGCCAGTGTCACATCTCTCTGGAAGAACGGTAGTGCTGCAGCAATGACAGGAAGGAACATGATTTTCCACACTAAACCAGCAGAACATCCCAACAAACAGAAAACCTCCTGCCACAACCCACCCGTTTGGCAAACCCGCTGCAGAAGCGACGCCTGCGCCGTGGAGCTGACGCTGGCCTAGCCCCGGGGTCCCAGCCAGGGTGCCCTCGGATCCCCTTCTTAGCCCGCGGGCTTGGATTTTCCCCGGGAGGCCACCGAGGGCCAGGCTGGGGATGAGGGCCCGGGCCGGGGCCGCGGTGCATAGGGCTGACGCTCCCCCCGAGGCTGCACCCCCGCGGGCAGGGCTCAGCGCCACAGCCACCGCCGAGGCCCCCCGCGGGACGAAGCGAGGCAGCAGGCTGTGTTTCGGCGTTAAAAATCCCCTGACAAAGGACGGAGCCCGCCTCTCACCGGACTCCCCTCAGCTGCCCCGCCGCGACAAACCCCACCCTCTCCTTCCACTGGCGCTTCCTATTGGCCGAAACGCCCGCCCGTCAGCGGCGGTTACCATGCCGACGCCTCGCCGCGGCGACGCCCTGAGGGAGGAGCGGGGCCGCCATGGGGACGGGGCGGGGGAGGTGGCGGACACCGTCACCGGCACCGACAGCGACACCGGCACCGACAGCGACACCAGGACTGATGCACAGCGCAGAGGAGGCGGTGGCGGCCGGGGGGCCGCGGGTGAGCGCGGCGAGCACGCAGACAGACAGCATGGCCGGTGAGCGCCGCTCCGTGCCCGCCGTGGGGGCCTGGCTGCAGCCGTGAGGCGGGGGCGGGGGGAACTACACGGGGACCGGGGCCTGCCCCGGCTGTGAGGGGGTCGCGACCCCGCCGCTGTGGGGGAGCGGGAAGTAACGGCTGGCGGGGAGCCAGCCGCCTTTGGCGGGTCTCGCTTCTTGCCCACCGGCTGCTTCGAGGTGTGGAAAGAAATGGCCAGAGCCGTCCGGTTTGTCCTCTCCTCAGGGGACTCTTCCCTCCCCGGGCCTGCTCGGAGAGCTCGCGCCTTCCCCCCCTCAGCTGCTGCTTCATAGAGTGCTGCTGCCCGTTATAGGCAGGGCAATAAAGTGTATGTGTCGTGTCCCCCCCGCTTGTCTTCGCTCTTATTCGTAGGGCCTTTTGGTAACATACACTTGGATTTTGCCCCCCCCTCCCGCCCCCAGTGATTTCTTTTCCAGTTCTATAGCGTGTGTGTTTAATGTGTATAAAACGTACATAACAACGCTTGCCTTCTGAGGGGTGTCCTTATTAACCCCTATAGCAGGGCCCATGTGCAAATTTAGCAAGAGAGCAACTTTCTCACAAGGCTGGGGATGCCCAGATGAAGCAAATTTTGATAGATTTCATCTATCCCATTGCTGCAGTCCCAGGGGAGTGGCGTGTACATACAGACTGCCTGTGGGCTCTATATATAGCTGTCAGACTGAGGACCACTACAGGGCTGCCAGGTCTCCTTGGTGGGTAAATGGGTTTTGTTTCATCCTAGTTTTAGGCAAATCCTGCTTCCAAGCGAGCAAAGAAAATGAACTCTGAAAACAGTTTCTAGTTTCATTTTCCCAAGCAGTAGAGTAGTCGCACTGATTTCCTCCCCCTCGATGGCGTCAAAGCACAGCCTTAGTTTCATACTTGTAAGATGACTTCTTCCAAGCCTTGCAGACTTTGAACTAGGAACTCCAGCGTCGCAACCATGGCATAATCCTGTATCTGAGCTATGTCCGGATGGGCAGTGCCCTGCTCCTTTTTTGCTTGCAGGTGCAGGAGGAGCAGGGATTTCAATAGTGGCCTTCACAGCTTGCTTTCCCTGGAGCATGCCTTGCCTTACTGGAGTGAGATCCCTAACCTGGAGGAATAAAATCATACCTTTGTGTAAAGTAGGGAAGGTGTGAGGACTCAATGCACTCCTTTTGTATATGGGCTTGCTCTTAGCAGCAAAGAGCCTGATTCCTTTCCTTCCCCAGTCTTCTGTAGTTGTTTTAAGCTCTGTAAGATGGCTTCTACCTTTTTTCCAGGCCACTTTATCAGTATTCTCTTCACTCTGTTGAACTTAAGGGAACATTTAACTACCTAAGTGAAAAAAGATGTGGATACATAGATACGATAACTGTGACCATAGGTCTTTCCTTTTTCATCATAATATTCTCCTGCTTCTCATTATAAATTCATGTCAATTCACAACAGCGTTGTGAACTGGTACAGCCTTCTGTTTGTTTCCCATGTGTTTGACAGGTCGCATTCAGATTAGGTCCAAGAAAACAAATGGTAATTCAAACTTGTTTCTGGTGTATTCTGTTTTAAATCTACTCTGTATGCCAAACTGTAATCCATTTTACAAAACAGGACGGTATATGTTTGAGTTGGTATAAATTGCACTGTTCGTTCTAGCTTGCTGTTTAGGAACTGTACACGTGTGTGCTACAACAGGAGTGAATGGGGGCTGTAATGAGAATGAACTCAAATGCCCATTTAAGATAACAAATTCTACTTGTTTAGCTGTGTCTTGTAGACTTACTTTTACAGTTTGTTTTCAGTACAAGTGATAACAAATTTTCATATGTGCTGCTTGCTAGGTACATTTCTAGCACATATATCTGATTGTGCTAACCAGGTGCCCCTTGCAGTGCTTGTGCACAGTGGGATAGCATAGCTGGGCAGCCTAAGGAGTAGTGGACACCATCAGATGGTGCTGCTGAGAGGTCTATAGTTGCTTTCCAAAATCACACTCTGTGTGAAAAAAGCTGCTAAAATACTGTCTGAAAAAAGGTATTCCAGTCACAAATTGCATTTGTTTATCTGCTGTCCTAATTGTTCGGGTTCACAGACATGTCATTAAACTGACCCTCTCCCCCAGTGAAGCAATCTTAGTATCTGATTATATCTCTTCCAAACTGCTGGAACTATTTAAAGAAATGTTCTTCTCTATTCTGATCTTGCCTCTGCCTTCTCCTCCTTTGCAAAAACTTTAACTTTTGTGGGAAGGGTTAAAAACATAAATAATACTGTTGTCAGACAGCACACGAGACCTGCAGAGAATATGTGTTCATTACAGCTCTCTGTAAGCACCCCTGAAATAGGGACTGGGCTAACTTCTTGCTAAGTGTGAGGCAAGACAGCTTTACATCTGGAATGGTGCAAGCATTAGTGAGCAATGGAGTGCTTCCTCCTTTTTCATTTGTGGGACATTCAGTAATGCTGAGCACAGGCCCTCGCAGGACAATGTCCAGATCTTGAGTAGAAGTAGAAGCACAATACAGCACAATGTGGTAGTCCAAGAAGGGATTCTTTGCTACCTCTTTGGTTATTTAGTCCAAAGTGATAGCCCAAGCAATAAGTTTAATTTTTTGTAAAAATCTAAGCAAAAAATAAGTAGACTGTAAAAAGCCAGAAGTAGGTTTCTCCAGAACTGATGTAACTGAAAGGTTTCACAATGGCTCATCCACTCTTGCTGCGGGTGTCAGTGTAGGATCCTGATGCGTGCCTAGATATTTTTGCTGTCTTCTGTGGTGAGCCTGGAGCTGAATCACAAGCTATGTCTCAAATTTCTGTCTCAAATTTCTGTAAGCATTTGTGAATCATTTGAGCACATTAAGTTATGTGGGATCTGATCTATGATTTCTGCACTTCACTTCTCAGTAGCATTAACCCACTGAATTTCAGTGAAAGTTTCACCATTTTCTCTTGTTGCACAAATCTGATCTCTGCATCCAGATGTGAGCATTCTGAGTTGACAACTACCGTCCTGAAGAGGACAGTGTGGATTTATCTGCTGTAATAGCAGAAGTGGTTGATGCCAGCTTCTGTAGCAGCTGTGGTGTGGAAGACTTGGATAATATTGTTCAAAATTGTTGGGTTTCTTTATAAATATTATTTAATAAATATTTATCTTTTTTTCTAATTATGACAGGTCAAGTGCCAAGACTTTCTAAGGTCAATCTTTTTACTTTGTTCAGTCTCTGGATGGAGCTCTTTCCCTCATCTGAGCAACAGAGAAAATCACAGGTAAAATGTCTACATATACTGTTAGTTGGTCTTTCTGAACAGATCCTAACAGATCCTGCAGTGAATTTAACCTAACTGCTCTTTACATGACAGATAGCCCAGAGAGGAAAACAAAAAAATAACCTGATAAATGTTTTTCAGATATTTCTTAGAAGTAGAAAAAAAATCCACTGGTGGGAGAAAAAATAGCAAAATGGTTAAATAGCATGCTATTTCTGAAAAACTTTGAAAGGCAAATTATACCCCCAACAGGTGAAGCAAACAGTAAAAAATGCTGGTGGGTATTTCGAACAGCGTAGCAAAGGAGGCATGTGTATACTGTGTACTTCTTAGTATATCCTAATTATAACTTTAAAATCACTGTGGTTGATGGTATAGAGAAATTCTTTAAAATCTCAATGTTCATGATTGTAGAAGAGTTCTTTTATACAGTGGAGGTGCACAGATCTACTTGAAATGTTTGGTGATGAAGAACTTGTAGATAACTACCTTAGTGACAATGAAAAGAAGCCATCCTTGAGAATGGGTTTTGTAAGTAGCTGTCAGTTACACCTCAAAGCAGAGGGGCATTTTCAGAGTGTCCTAGAACAGGGTATTTCCTTTTGTGATGAGAATTCTTATTGCACACTTTAAAATGATTACTACTTTGCGCAGAGCATGCCCATGTGCTAAGATCCATAGCACATGTATCAGCCAGGACAAGAAAAGATAGCAAAATAATTTGAGTGATGATTTGGCCTAATTTTCTGAGTTTGGTGTGTCCCAGACTAGATCCGAAAGGGGGATAGATAAGCAACACCACACAGACTTTAAAAGCAGTTTCAAATTTAGTTATTCAGTTAGGAATGGCACGTGGGTTATATGTAGGACTTTAGTACAGCCTCATTTCTGTAACCACAGAGAAATTGAATAATTTACAGATCTAAGGCAACAGTGTTCTGTTAGCACCTGGATTGCATAATGAGATCCGTTTCACCAATTTCATCAAACTATCCTGTATCCAGTTTCCTCACAATACATGGGAATCCAGATGTAAAAGCTTGTCTGTAGTATGCAGACTTTTTCCATGGAAGATTCTTTAGAACCAGGATTCATTTGTATACATGAAGAGACAGAAGTAAAGCCAGAGAAGCTATTGGCTCCCAGGATGGTCAAGCTTAAGACAGAAATTAAATTCATGAATGTTTCCTGATGCTGATGATTCAGAGGGGGTTTCAGCTTTAATTGACAGAATTTTCTGTGCTGCCTCTGGACTTTGTTATGGGCAAAGCAATGATCAGAAAAATCAGAAATTTGCAACAAGTCCCTCTTTGAAGTTTGAAAGAGGCACAGCACTCTGATATTAACAGGCATATGTAGAAACCACCACCAAAAAAAAAAAGTACTGCTTAGGGGAAGTGTAACAGAGATCACTTAATGATTCATATCACAATTTGTACTGAAGAGCTATATGCTCTGATCCTGGCTGATTACTGTTACCCAAGGAAGAGCTGTAACATCTCTATGGATTTGATGTTGAAAAAAAGTAAAATAATAATAACAGTAATGCATTTTTCTGTAGGTAAAGAAGAGTGGTCTAGTTGTGGTGAAAAACATGAAGATTATCGGTCTTCATTGTTCCGGTACAGACTTGCATGCTGGCCAGATTGCACTCATTAAACACGGATCAAGGCTTAAAAACTGTGATCTTTATTTTTCCAGAAAACCATGTTCAACTTGTTTAAAAATGATTGTAAATGGTAAGCAATGACTGTAGTAGAGTAGAAGTAAATATGCTTGGGGTTGGTGGTATCAGAAAGCCTGTTTTCTCTTTGGACTGTCTAAGTTGTGAATGCCAATCCCTAACTTGTGTAGCCTGCACTGATATTTTCCACAAGGCTGAAAATATTATTGAATGTGCATTTCCTGAAGCTGATGATCAAGAAACTAGGGTTTCCTACAGAGACCCTATTTATTTCTCTGTGCAGCTATTAGTATTGGTGGTGCTTGTCTCTTCGCTGGGATGCACTGCTGAGATTCTGACATACCTGTTGCACTTTGCCAGAGCAACCCTAAGCCTGATGATGAGGCCTAGACTGCTATGTTTTTCCTTGCCCTCCCATTGCATGTCAGTGGCACCAGAGGAAGGGTGTTTTTATGCAGAAATCACAGGGAGTACTTTAGGGTTTCCTTTTCTCAAGTGAATTGAAGACAAGTCAGATTATTCACTTCCTGAAATGGGATCTGCGGGTACAACCCATCTGCAAGTATTGGTTTTAATAGCAGCAGCAACTTCTATTAGTGCTAATTTTTTCGTGTGGTGTTAATGTATCTGTTGTAGGTAAGGTGCAAAATTAGGCTGCCACAAAGATCTCAGAACTTAGGAAATTCTAATTTTTGTCTGTAGTCTGATCATCAAGTCTGATAAGCTCTTGATACTCATGTATGCTAGCATTTTTGTTGTCCAGACACCACTGAAACAGCTGTCATGGTTTTAAAGAAGTAAAAACAGGGTTAGGCAATAGTATGTTGAAAATGAGTTTTATGTTCCACTGTGCTTGCATGATTCCTTTTGCTGCATTATCTTCTCTTCCAGCTGGGGTGAACAGGATTTCTTACTGGCCTGCAGATCCTGAAATCAGCTTGCAGAATGAGGTGTCCAGTCCCATGACTACTGATGATGCAAAGCTAGATGCCAAAGCAGTAGAAAGACTGAAGTCAAATAGTCGTGCTCGTGTGTGTGTGTTGCTTCAGCCCTTGGTGTGCTATATGATGCAATTTGTTGAAGAAACTTCCACAAAGTTTGATTTTATTCAAAAAATAGCAAAATCTCAGCCTGATTCAAATACTGGCTTTTATACTACATGTAGACAAGAGAGAATAAAAGAGTATGAAAGTTTATTCCTAATTTCAAATGAGGAAACACACAAGCAAATATTGATGACGATAGGACTGGAGAACCTCTGTGAAAATCCATACTTCAGCAACCTTAGGCAAAATATGAAAGATCTTGTCTTGGTCTTGGCAACAGTGGCTGCCAGTGTCCCTGTCTTTGGATGCTTTGGATTTTACAGCAGCGAATCACGGCAAACAAATGAAACAGACCATCAGGGTTTGTCCCAAGAAATTGCAAGGCACTGTATGGTACAAGCCAGACTACTTGCATACCGGACAGGTGAGTTGTGACAGTAGTGGAGGAAGAATGGGTCTCATGAGTAGAGTGAGTTCCTGATTTCAGTCTTTCTTCTTCCAAAATACTTCGTTGAGCAAGCTGCTGAATTCCATTCCTGCATCTGTGAAAGAGGAGCAGCAGTAGTAGTAAAAACTCCATGGGGGTACATAGTATTCTGTGTGAAAGCACTGAGCTTCTCTAGAGAAAATCAGGGCAGGTATTTCACATACAGTGCTAGCATAGCCTGCCCTGACAGCATGTCCAATACCTTTCTGAAAACAGAACACAATGGCATTTAAATTCCTCAAGCTGCTCTGAGACTCTTTTTTATGGAGGTTTCACAAGATATTTCTGTAACCAAGTAAGTGCCAATATTTTAAGCATATTATGTACACTTCTTCAGAAAAGAGCAGTGAAATAATATCCTTCCAGTAGGGCATTAAATACAGTTATATTAAGTTTCCTAATTCCAATCTTATTAGTGAAAGTGATTATATATCTGATGGGGATTTTCTTTGCAAAGATGCTGGAGCTTGGATGTTCGGGTTTTCAGGGTGGAAGGGTAGTTATAGACTATCTTTTGATACAGGTGACTTGTGTTAGCTACTTTATTCTCTGCGTAGCAATGCAGTAAACTGGCAAGTTCTTCCACAGAACAGAATATAAAGACTTAAAACTTGGTTGTACCACTTAGTGATGTTTTTTTCATCTGTATAGGCTAGTTGCTTTTTTAAAACCATTTTAAACAAATAAATACTACATTTTTAAAGCTTAAAACAAAACTAATCCCCCAACACATACACACAAAACCAACCTATCAAGTCAGGTGCTGAATGTGCCTTTTGACTTATTCAGCCTTTCTTATTTGTGAAGGTGAATCTTCATATCTTAGAACCTCCCCCCTCCTTTCTTTTTTAGGTTAACCTCTGAAAATTTGGTCACCAAAAGTTACAGAGGAGATTGTATTTTTAGAAGTAACTCAGAAGTTTCATGGAACCAGTTGTGAGGTTTTTGTACAACTGCTGTTGTACAGAGCAAGACAGAATGACCAAACTTGAATACTCATTCTTGGGGCAGCAAAATTCAGTTTTGTCTGTGCTGTTCAGCCTGGACTCGGTTCTGGTTTTTGAGCACTCTTATTCCATTTTAGTTCTGTAATAAAGTGGGAAAAAAATAACAGCACACACACACATATTTAGATGCTTTACATTATTTTATAGGAGGAATAAGGGGAGCAAGATCATAGGATGTTTTCTATGCTGGCTTAATATACATCAGTGACTAATAAATATGCAGAATATAAAGTCAGCCCTCATAAAACATATCTTTGGCAGGAAAGACCCTCTTTGAGTGATTCTATATGGTAGTGATGATACTAAGGAGGATGGAAATGGTTAATTGAAACAGCATCTTCTACAATGTTAGTCACTGGAAGCCTGAAACATTTTTTTCTCCTTGATATGCTCTGTTTTAACTGGTCAAGACTCTCATCAATAGCTACTGGGGAAGATGTCCGAGTTCCGTAAAAATCTTCCAAGTCACATAATGAAAGTTCTGTTCCGGTTTTCCTGTGGTGGTGATAGGAAACACCCCCCCAAATCCCAACTGTTAACTTTTTGTCTCTGAATTAGGTATAAAAAAGAACTATTTTTGATAGGAATTCAGACCACAGAACCATAAGCTTAAGGAATGGCAGAAATTAAGTAGTAAACAGTGAGAAGTTTTTTATCAGTTTGCCATCTCACATCAGCAAACCTGTCCACATATATTCTTGGCACACATTTTCTTATCTAAGTATTGGTTGCTTCTTAGCATTTGTGAACAAATGTACATAGCAAATTCTTAGAATGGCTGGCGTTGCAGTTAAAGCACACCCAGCTTTTGCAGTAGACTCATATGACTTTGAAGCTCTTGATCTTTCGGCATTTCTTTTCTCCTCTCCAAGAAGCAACAATGAATGTTATTCCTTACTCTAGGATGTCATATGTTAATGTATAGGTAACTCAGAAGTGCTTTATTTGTTATTTACTGCTAAAATGTTATGTATTTCAGAGGATCATAAAACAGGAGTTGGAGCTATTATTTGGGCAGAAGAAAAATCGGTGAGTATTGAAAAATTTACTTTTTCTTGTACTCACAATTCATACATTTGTATCTGCTTTGAGCTTGTTATTTTGCTTTAAGTTTATATACGTGGGTTTTTCATGCACACACACAGCACTATAGAAAGCTTGCACTTCGCATTCTTTAGTAACTAAGTTAATGACTGTTTCATTGTTACGCTGTCAAGATGAAGAGGAAGTATAAATGAGTTTAGTAACTACCACCATGTAGTTGCCTACCTTTTCAGTGTGCTTGCTTCCCCGATCATTGTCAGTTATTCCAGCTGTCCTGGCAACAATGTTTTGCCACAGCTGCTGATCAGGCAGCATGTGCCTCCTCTGCATGGTCCCTCTTTGCAGCTCTCTTTTGGAGACGTCTCAGTGCAGTCATAGCCTGACAATCTTTTGAGGATTTTTTGTTGCAGTTGAAATGCTGTACTGGCTTTAGCACATTCCTTTTTGGATCAAAGTGATATTTTTCTACAAATATTGTTACTGTGCTTTTTCCCATCCAAACATAAAGTTTTTATTTCTTTATGTCTCTGTATGCATGTTACCAGTCCCAGAAAGCCTCATTCTTCATGCAGCTGCATTGTACTCTTCGTTTGTTTTTAGCACTTCAGTCATCAACTGCTTGTTGCTGTTTTGTTTCTTGTTCTGGTTTCAATCGCCAGTTGCTACTTTGTCAGCCCACTGGTCTCTGGGTCTGTTGCGACAGGTGAAACACCATCTCTGACACATCAGGGACTAACTCCAGCTGTCTTTAATTTTGTACATTGCAGGAAGGCTTAAGGACTAAATACTTCAGACTTTTTGTTCCTCCCATGCTAAAGTGAAAGCCTCTAAAGCCTGGTGCAGTGTGTTGTCTGCGGTGTTTCGCGTTGCCTGTGCATCTCCTGTGGAGCTTAATGGAAAAGCTCTATACAGATATGGAGCAGTTAGCAAGAACTGAGTTATCTTTTAACGGCTGTAACTTGGCATGAACTGATAATGTGAAGGTATACATTGCACAACACTTTGACTTAGTACTTGTTTTAAATGTCTCTAAATTTCATGCTTTGCTTACTGTTGCAGAGAAGCTGTGATGGAACAGGAGCAATGTATTTTGTAGGCTGTGGTTACAATGCCTTTCCTGTTGGATCTGAATATGCTGATTTTCCACACATGGATGATAAACAAAAGGATCGGGAAATCAGAAAGTTCAGATACATTATACATGCGGAGCAGAATGCCTTGACATTCAGGTAATGGGTTTATTTTTGCCATAGAAAAGAATGAGACAGTTCAGAAACAGTGCATGATAAATGCATGATGTCACTGTGATGAAGTGTGGATTGCAGTCACAGTCTTGTTTATGCCTATGATGCAAAACTTGGGGGTCTGTGGGCACAGTCAGCTTCTGGGGTTTCTTCAGGCTTCTTGACTGAACTTGGTTTTTAATGGCAGCTGTCCTTTAGATACAAGCCACTGCTTCTGCTTCCTGCTAGGACCATGCTATAACCTGAAATACGGAAGCATAGCAATTGTTGAGGCTCCCGACAATGATATGTGTGGAGAGGTGGGATGGGTGTTTTGTTCACAGATAGTAAAACCAAACCAGATATTGTTGTGTACCTGTGCACTTGAGTAGGAATAAGTTGTTTCGGTGAGTAGATAATAAAACACTTCTTTGCTTGCTCTTGTGAGGTATCAAGTTCATCACCATTCAAAACTATCAAGATAGAAACTCTGAAATTCTGTTTTCTGATTGCTTGTAGGTGTCGAGAAATAAAGCCAGATGAGAGAAGCATGATATTTGTGACGAAATGTCCATGTGACGAATGTGTCCCTTTAATTAAAGGGGCTGGTATCAAGCAGATCTATGCAGGAGATGTTGATGCTGGAAAAAAGAAAGCAGACATATCCTATATGAAGTTTAGGGAACTTGAGGGTGTAAGCAAATTTACAGTAAGTGTATATACTGTATAAGTAAATATACTGTATTCTAAAAATTCTGGGCAGCACTGGGGGGGAGGGCGGAGCAAGCAGTCATCTGCAGCCAGCATAGAGGGGTGTTTTCTTGGGCTGCTTGGTCAAGTCAGTGGAATTGAGAGGTTGCTTTGTCATGACACTGGGGAGAAGTGCTGTGCCATATGCCAGATGGTGGGGCCAAGTGTGTCTGTTTTCTCTAATTTCCTTGTGGATTTCCCTCTAAGTCATTGATGTTGTTTGAGGTGATCTCTTCACACTCTGAAGTTCTCTCCAAGCCTCCTTGTCACAGCACAGCAGCTGATGTGGGAGATCACTGTGTGATTTTGTAAGCCCTTCTGGCAGCTCCTAAAAGAGCTGCAGTGGGTTTTGAAGGTGGCCAAGTGCACCTGCAGTCAGGGTGCTCACCGTGACAAACTGTAGCACTGTCTGTTTGAGCAGGTTCATTTCCCCTTCTCAAGGGAGTAAGTGGCTATGAATTCCTTAATAGCTTTTTATCCTCAAAGCCAGTGTGTGTTAGAGGGGGAGCCCTTCATTTCTCGCCTCACCCCTTATCACACCTTAGAGTGAAGGACTGTAGAGTACTTTTTCTTTTTCCCTTTGTTCTTTCTTCTGTCTTCTGGAATAAGTAAACTTTTTCTTCTTCTTTTACCAGTGGCAACTAAATCCACTGCACACTAATGCCCTTGACTTCCATGAGCCCACATCCAGGGAAAGTAAGTATTTTTAGTTTAATTCATTTTATGACTGAAGTCAGTAAATGAGATCATGTTTTAAACAAACCTGAATCCCTCTAGGATTGATTAATTAACCTTGATTTCAATTAGTTAAATTTTGCTATGAAAAATCCTCTGAGCTGTTTGAATAGATGTACTAGGGGTAAGTCAAAAACATAAGCTTGTTTTAACAATTGCTTGTCATTGGCACATGTTACAAAATCTAGTAATGCTATTATCAAGGTTGACAATATGCTGTTTTGCACTTAGATCATTTCACATTATGTTAACCATGTTTTGAATTTTGTTCTACAAAGACTTTTTTACGTTGTGCTCTATAAAGAGTTGCCATTCTTTTTCAAGAGAAATTGGACTCCTCCAAGTCACTTAAATATGCTCTGCAGAACATTTCAGTGCTTTTATGAAGTAGAATCTATGCCAGTGCTCTTCAATCAATATTTATTTTTGTGTGCATTTATACACATATATAATATGAAGGCCACAAAATCCTTGGTGACCTGCACCCCTGTAGCAAGGGAGCCGTCATCTTCTGAAAACAGACTGTAGATGAGTCTTACGTTGAAGCCTTTTTCTGCTACAAAATGGTCCACCATTGGCATCTACTGTCAGCCTACCAGTCCTTAAAATGTTTCTCATCCAGAGGGGAAAATAATACGGAAAAAGAAGCTAAGTAGTTTTTGTGCCTCAAACATGAAGGTATGGAGCATAACGATAGGCAGTTGGCAGTTACCCAAAGCATTGAGCACCATGCTAGGAGCATAAAAAAAGACTGAAGTTGGTTTTTGTAGCACATGAATAGCCATGTACTACAAGCTAATTCCTAACATGTAGTGAGCTAGATTGGTGGAGAAGTCTGTTTGTTAGCTATTTCCTTCTGAGTCGGGGGGGAAACTGGGGAGAGAAGGGCTCAGAGTAGTGTTTGTGGCATTAATGATCACTGCAAAATGTTAGGGTTTGTTTGTCCCTCTCTCTTAATACAAGACATTTTTCTGATGTTTTTCTGAACATAATGGTCATGCTCTTTTTTTCCCAATTATTTGCCGACTGGTAGTAGATAAGGGTTCTGTATGCTGCATGGTGTAAAAGATACCAAAAGAAAAACACTGCTTTTGGATGGCCTTGCAGTGTCTGGAGAACTTCCTCATTAAGGTAAACTTAGATAATGGAGGCGCTAATGAGCATTCTTCAGAATAAGATGTATCAAAGCATGTAGAAGATCACACTGCACAGAATCATCTGAGAAGGGTCAAACAGCGGACAAGTGAGGAAAACTATGGAAGACCACCAGAGGACTCCTGAAGACCACCAGAGACCTCGAGTACACCTGTGTGAAGGACATTTACATATGATAATTAGTTCCTGAAAAGTTAATGAATATGTAAAACTTCACAGAAATGTAATGAATATGCATGTAGAAGTTGTATATAAACTTTGCAATTAACCAGATCAGGTGTACACAATAGGAGAAAAGATCCCCTGTGCACCCAGCGCTGCAATAAAGGATACCTGCTTAATGGTCTTCTGACTATTGAGTCCTGATTTTGGCTTTTTAGGGCATCACTCTGCTAATGGTTTCTTAGATGCAGCTGGAGGAAGATTCATCCTGGGGTACTTTGACAATCTTTAACAGGGCTCATTTTTCTAACAATGTTTTCTTCCAGATGGTATGCTTGCATTTTCAACACTGAACTGTTTTAAGTTGCTAATTTTCCTCAGTATGTTTCTCTCCCCCACACCCCAACCCCCCACCCAGTGTTATTCCAGTGTGCCTGTATGTGTTTTTAGACTATGCTTACTATTGTATTAATGTTTCACATGTTGTTTTTTTTTCTTTAGATGGGGTCCAGAAAACAAAATCACTAGATGACCAGCAGCACCAAAGCAAGAAACTGTGTCTTGGTCACTGTTGAATAATTAAGCACTTCTGCAGTCTTGCTCTGTACTTTTTATAATGCAGCCTGTTTGCACTTTCAAGTAAGGAAGAGTTTTATTTATTGTTTGGAAAGTGATTTTTAGAATAAGTTTATTTATGATGTCTTAAATGTTTTACAGAATTACCTGAAGGTCTTTTTAATTTAGAAGTTCTTGTGGAAAAACTGCTGCTTGTATTTTCTGTGAAAGTAACGGGGTGGCTAAACATTGTTAACACATTAAAAAAACAATGAAATTTTATTGCTGGTAGATCAGAGCCATAATAAAATGGTATCTTTTTTTGCTTGGTGTATGGATTTCTAAGTTCTGGGCTAGCAGAATGTAGAAATAAGCCTTAGTCTTTCAAGTGCAATTGTCAAGGGAATCTTCCAGGAAATGGTAGATAAATAATCACTAGCAATTATTCCTGTTGCTGAAAGTGGATTTTGCTTTGTATAATGGAGACAAAGCCACTGGGGTGGCAATCACTGCTAGGTAAGTGATCTGGAGATCAAGCTTGTCTGTCATACATAACCTCTTCCAGCTACCGCAGCAGAGAGCTGTTTTGTTTTGTGATACTTGCACTGCTGCTCTGTGTGCTTCCTCAAGTGCAGCCCATCTGAATTAATGTAGACAAAGATTAGCTTTGCTTTTTCTCAGCTTCTGGATGCAGCCTAAAAGAATTTAGCTGCGTGCATCTCACTGGCCCCTACATATTATGTGAAGATTGCTAGTGTTTAGGTTTTGTTAATCTTCACTAACAGTCTTCTAGGACTACAGAAGCTAATAAAGTGCTAGATGTCCCATTGTTTCTTAGATAGGATGATCTGTACCAGTGGAGTAGCCTGAATCTTTTCAGGTGCCTATCTCTTGGATGACTACACATGGAGCAAGGGTGACATTAAAATAGCCAGTGAAACTGCAGTCTAATGTTGTTGCTAGTTTTGAGGGGGTGCTGGGTAGGTAATGGGTAACCAGAACAGCGAGTTGTACCCAGCATCTTTTGAGACATCACTCACCTTACTCCCATCTGTTTGCTGCTTTGAATACAACCTGTAGCTGTTTGTTTTAGCAGACCTTCCAAGACTTTCTGTTCACTCCTCTGCTGAGTTCTCAAGTGCAAACACCTTAAACATTTTTCTGCTGCTGCTGGTAGGATATATAAATGGCGTTTTCCCAGGTCTTTCATGCATCTTATCTTTGCTGCCCTCCTTAAAGTCCTGGAAGGGGAATAATGTCTTAAGATGCTGCTGTACATTCTGTTTGTTTCTTTTAGGCTTTGGAGAAGGTTGGAACTAGATAGCAAAGCTAGGATTGGATAGTGTGCAAAGCAACCTTAACATGACATTAATTATATGGAGTCTGTTCTCGCCCAGTTTGGCTACTGGTCCTGTAACTTAAGGTACAGTTCTTGGTGCCTGGAGCTGCAGCAAGGAGCTGTGATTCCCCATGGCTCACAGTGTAACTTCATTCTTGAGTACTTGGACTTTAGAACTGGGCAATGCTGATATCCTATAACCACCATGAGAATTGACTCTCACTGAAGCAGGAGAAGCTGCTGTTTCTCTGAGCCTAGTTAGACTGACAGCTACTCCAGGACCGCTGGTTGAGTGCGGTGCCTGCAGTGTTAGCAGAAGAAATCTCATCAGGCAACTGCCTGACCTCCTGCACCATCACTGTCTTGGTAAGCAGGGCACATACAGCTTCATTTCCCAGGATCAGGTAGTGAATGAAGGAGAAACATCTGACACTGTCAGCTAAGGGAAGGACGGTGAAATCCATTTTTGCATCACACCACAAAAGAGTGCTTTTTCACAGTAGCTCATGAGGAAACTGCTGAACTGCCACTTTACCAGGTCTTGTAATCTAGTGTGGAAGAACCCAGCTCCTGAACTTAGGACCAGCAGATCCAGCTGCAAGAGCTCTGTGCCTCACCTGTCATATTCAGAGTCCAGGGCCTGGGGATTAAGTTACTGGTCTGGGTGCTGTACAAACCTCAGAAAGACCTTTTTTTCGTCTTGTCAAGGATTATATAATTTCATTGTTTGTAACTTCCATATGAAGTTAAATACAAATGTTGATGTTTCATAAGAAAGATTATAATCTGTTTTTAAATCATAAATATTTTACTTTGGCATATCCCCCACACACACTTCTTGTAGGCATCTTGTGTTAGAATAATTACTCTTGCCTTTTTCTACAGATCAGAACACTGTCCAGATTAGAGTAAGAAATCTGCCCCACGCCACCCACTGAAACCTTCTTGTTTCCATAATCCATTGGGAATGCTCTTTTACTTGAGGTAGAAGTGGGGAAAAAATCAGGGGAAGGTTTAAGGCCCGTAAGTTTTATACTGATCAGCCAGCTGGTATCAAAATGGGTAAAGAAGTCTGTGTCTTTATAGGAACAGCTGAAATTGAAAAGTCCCTGAAACATCGTAGGTGGCCTGGGTACATGGAGAAGTAAATCAAGATACAAGTTAAACATCACAGACATTAAATAACTACACTGCAGTTAATGCTGCTGGTAACCTGTACTTCATGAGGAGCTAAGATTTTACCTTTACTTTTTATCATTTTTTTAAAAAGAGGCTTTTTGTACAAAACTTTCTGTGAAACTTGGAATTGCTTGTGAGGCTGAAGGGTTAGAAGTCTGGCTTTATTTCTCTCTTGCTGTATTTCTACAAGCTCACAAATTTCTGTAGGCTCTATTTACCAGTATAACCCTACTTCTTTAATTCTTACTGGGATTACAAAGTACGGTCTTTACCCTGGCCAACAGGAACAATGTGAATGGGGTTTCTCTCTCAACCCATGGACTCTGTAGGTGCTGCTGTGCATGTCATCTGCTTACCAGGGAGAGCCACGGAAGATTGGACATCTCCTGCAGTGCTTATTTTGCAAATGAACTCCAGGATGTTTGTTTCTTACATAGAAATACAAAGAATTAAGAAATGTAAAAGTTATATATTTTATATATTGTATGAAATAATTGCCATGTGTATTTTGGGTCTCTTGCATTCATTTCAGAGCAGTCATTTCAATTGCAAATACGAACTATCAGTAATAATTTGGCCTCTTAATTGAGAATTACAGAAATTCTGTTAATTGTCTGCCTTACAGCAAAACACGTTTTCTGCTAATAAATTAATCTGACAGTAAGTACTGAAGTGTATTTTTAAGTGCTTTGGGTTATTAGAAACATTAGAGAGTGCTTTGAAATGCTCACCCTTTACAGGCCCAGCGCTGTCCTTGCTCCTGCAGTCCCAGTTCTTTGCTGAGGCACATTGCCTCCCTCTGCTCTGCCTGAAGAATTCATCTCAACATGAGACTGTGCCTCCCACCAGCCCAGGGAAAGGGCTGGCATCCCTTCCCTTGGCCCTGCGAGCACTGATGAGCATTAATTCCTTTGTCCTCGGGAAAGACAGAACCTTCCTCAGGGAGCACTGCGTGAGCAGCCACCTCCACAGCCCGTTTCTTGGCTGGAAATGATGGAAGTGGGCAAAGCTTTCACCATCCAGCAGCAAAACTGGTCCCTGCTGCACTTCCTGCCTCACTGCCCATACAGTCACACATGCACAGTGGGTGTCTGGAGTCACAGTTGCTGCAGAGGGGGATGGCTGTGGCAATGGGCACCAATGGCTACGCTGGTCAGCAGCGTGGCTGAAGGGCAGTGAGTCTGTAGCACAAAGCAGGTGATGCTGAAGACCTGACCCATCAGGGGTTTTACACCCACCTAGCTCTAGCCCAGGCGTGCGGACTGAAGGCCTGTTAGCCAGCAGAGCGCATTAGGGCTATTTCCTACAGGTTGTTTTCCTGTTTAACTTCATCTGAAAGGAATCCACTCAAGGCAGTCCAAGGCTGGCTTATGTCACGGAGCCACATGCAGTAAGCAGGGACAGATGGGAGATGTGTTTCAGAAGTGCTCTTGAACTGAAATGTCATTGTAGACACACAGGGAGCAGTCAGTGGGATGTAGTCAGCTGGGCTGGCAATGGGACAGGCTTCCCAGAGCCATGTTTAACGTGGGGACTACTCTCCAAAGCTTTGCTGTCCTCTAAACAGATTTTTTTTTTGTTCCAGCCATTCTGCCTGCAAACTTCAAATATCCATTTGGCTTTATTAGCTCTAGTAAGCGACACTGCTTGGAGACTAGAAAAGCAAGAGGCAGCTGGTGCGTGCCCATTTCTAGTAGATCTGTATTACCGTATCATGAATGAAGATGGCCACAGTGCCACATAAGCAGAGCCAAACGCCAGTCTGCCCAGAAAGGTAATTGCAGAGAACTGCTGTCAAATACTTGCTCATCTTCCTTGGGATCCTGCTGTTTTCCCAGCCCTGCACAACTATCTCCTAATCTGCCAGTTTTGTATACTGCATGCGTTTACACGGGCAACATCTAGTTTTAAGCACTTTTTTCAGGTATTGGGCAGAAAAGCGCTGCTCAGTGGTTCACAGTTCTGGTCCCTCTTTGAAGAGCAAAAGGACTGCTGGCACAAGACACCTTCCACTGGAACCTACCTCCTTCTGATAACGTGGTGGATACCGGGCCAAGAGAGGGGTTGGTACCTTTGTGCCATGCTAAAACAGTCTCTTGAAACTCAAAAGTAGTGCCTTGCAGTGCTAGTCAGAGCCTGAGCCTATTCCCGCAGCCCCTGGGTTGCAAACACTTTGGTGCGGAGAGAGAAGCAGCAAGGAGGGGCTGTGCCGGATTCTGGGGCTGTTTTAACAAGCCCCACGCAGACCAGGCTCCCCAGTTAGGTCTAAACTGGGGTTATTTCACTTTAGCTGCGGGAGAGGGGGGGGGTGCGCAGCGGGACTGAGAAGGCGAGAGGTGCAGGGCTGCGGAGCGGCCAGGATGGGGGGTGGATGTGGCGGGAAGTCTGTCCGTCTGCCACATCAGGGCTGGGTCTTTCTTACTGTAACTATTGCAAGGCACCCAGAGGTTCCCACTGCTGCAGGCAGCAAAAGGCCAAGGTGTAGCTGATGCTCATTGGAAACGCCGGCACACTTGAAATTGCTCAAAAGAGGCAAAAAACAGGTTGGCGTGACTGTCGCGTAGGTAAAGGGCATTGCCTGATTGCGACAGCATAGGCTTCGCCCTGTTCAGGCTAGGAACAGATGTGCTGAGCACGGCTTTTTCCCCGGGGTATTTTGCAGTGTGACATTTATTTTCTGCGCTCCAGATATCATCTGTTTGTACCTGCAGTTTGCTTTTCTGAGGAGCCGGGCTCTGCCTCAGCACTGGGTGTCTTCCTGAGGCTACAGGAGCACCATGCATTCCCACCACTGGTGAAGGGATGCGGTCTGGTCCGGCTTTAATGCAGATAGATAATTAGTATTTCTGCAGCATGTTCGTCACTGGCACTAGAGAGGTGTATTAACAACAATGAAGCCTTTGCAGTCTGCCTGCTTTATTTTTTCCTCCTCCTTCACCTTCATTGCTTAACTAGCTTTACTTAAGCTCTGATGAGGTCACCTCACTGCTTTGCCAGTAAATTTTCCCCCAGAGCAGCTTAATTTCTAACTTGGAGGAAAAATGAGGGGTTGAAATAGCCTGGGGAAACCATGAAGCATTTGAGCAATAACTTTAGCAAGAGCCAGGCCTTAGGGACATGTCACACAAATGCTGGCATAGACACATCCTCCCCTCCCCAATGTCCTTTCAGAAATACCTGAAAGATATATGTAAGGTAGTATGAATGCCAGTATGTTCACCTGCAGTTAGCCTTTTGTTCCCATGGTGGAGCAAGACAGATTTAGCTAGCAAAAACAAAAATTAACAGTAGAAGCAGAGGAGCTTAGCTGCATGGCTAGAAGTGGTATTTATTAGCAGAAGACCCAGGGCTTTTGTCAGAATGAACGTATGTCTCTCCTCCCTCTGCCATGCCTGCCATCCCCTGGGACGTACTGCTTTCTTGCCTGCCAGTAGGGCTGTCCCCAGTGTCACTTTCCTTTGAGCCTTTGACAGGAAGCATGAGCCATTGCTGTCAGCCCACAGCGATACCCTGCTCCATCCCATCAGCTAATTGTGGCTCTGCCCTTGACACTCCTCAGGGTACAAGGCAAATCTGCCTGCGAATATCCTTTTTGCCTCCCCACCCAGCTTTAAAATGGGGTGGAGGTGCCTTTCTCTGCTCCCCCCAGGAGAGCTCATGAGACTTGCTCCCTGCAGGCTCCTGCTTGTCCCACGCACACAGAGCCCAGTGGGCATCTGACCATCTGCCTCAGCAAATGACGGGTTTGTTTGCTCCCTGCTAGCCGCTGGGGCAGGGCTGTGCCTGGGTGTGCCGCCTGCTGAAAAGCTAACCCTGATGGCATGTTTGCACAAAGCTCTGAACAGATGCAACGGGCTCTGCTTTGACAAGGGTATTTTTAAATCCTCTCCAAACCCTTGTCAAGCCAGCTGTTCTACAAGGGAGTTGAAGGGCATTGCCAGAGCTGTGCATCAGTAGAGGTAACATACCCAGCAACTTGGAACTAAAGTGCCTCTATTCATAAGTTGAGCAAAACACTTCATGGGCCCAAAGACATGGTCCTGTCTTCGCTGTGTCCTCAGAAGAAACAACTCCGTTCATTAGCAGACTGGCAGCTATCCCCAGGGGAACTGCACTGTGGAGTTGGGTGGTTTTTGTTTCTTCAACTGCGAGGAGCTGGGCTACAGTGCTGTGACAGGGCTGGTGCCTGTCATGCAGCCAAAAGACTTTGTTCATACCTGTCACCTTGGTGGTCGGGTGCTTGTTGTGTCCAACTACTTGTAAAAAAACCTCAGTGTGCTGGAGGTGCCTGCTGGCATAGTGTGACAGTTAAAACACACAGGTTACACGTTTGGCCATGGGACAATGAAGCTTCATTCCCAGTTCTGCACCTGGAGGGAGAGGATCCAAAGAAAAGCACACAGCCCATCCCATAGCTCTGTGAACTGGTATCACTACCAAGGAGCAAAACAGGCACACCACGGCAAGGAAGAGGTCGAGGCAGTGTGGGACACACACTGGGCTGTGCCTCAGGTATCTGCAGTCTCACAGATGGCCAGGGCAGTGCGATGCTTTCCTGGGGCTGAGGCTTAGTAGCAGAGCTGTTGCCAGTGCCACAGAGCAATGAAAAACAGCCACGGGGCTCTTGCAGCAATGGTGGATTACAGTGTTTGGCTGCATGATGCAAGGTAGACCGCAGTCTCCCAGGATGTGCTGGCACATCCCTTGTCCTCATCCCCAGTGCAGCAGTCAATGCCAAGCCAGATAGGTGGGGGTGTCAGGGGAGCTGCCTCCCCGCTGTGGCATGGCTGGGCACGGCCGTAGCTTGGCCAGAGCTGAGCTGGCACTGCAGCCAAGACACAAGCTTTCCCCACGCTGCCGCTCGCTGCCACACAGCCTGAGGTAGAAAAGGTTATTTTTCTTTTTACTGTGGTTTTGCAAAGGCGCTCACAACCAATCCCATAGGAAAGGGGTGGTTGGTTTGATTTGCTTTTTTTCCTCCTTTCACGTTCCTGGAAAGAGGGGGCCAGCTGGACCATGAGTCAGGAGGGCTGGGCTCGCTGCCTGCCTCTCCCCAGGGCTCTCAGGGTAGCCGGGCCAAGTCACAGCCCTGGGAGACGCTTGGCTTACAGCTGAACCACACAGCCAAAACTGCTAACCTGCTCCTGGGTTTTCCCTTAGCCTTGTCCCATGTTGCCTGCCCAGCACCAACCATGTTCAGAGCCAGCTTGGGCTGCTGCTGCTGCCTTGCAGCCTCACGCTATGCAGGCTGAGGGACTGGAGCTTTTGCCAAAGGCCAGGCTCCCCTTCAGCATGGCCTGGGGTGGCAGGGACTTCAGCTCCTTTTCCCCAGGCCACAGCAGCTCTCAGCAGCAGGATTGCCGCACTTGCTATGGGGTGGGGCCTCCCACTACAGGCTCTGGGACACCTCACACCCAGTCTTGTGCTGCTCCATGGAATACATGTGCAGTGAGCCCGAGCAAGGAACTCCATAGCTCACTGGGCTTGTTGCTCAGTGGGAAAGGAGCTCTGGATTTGCTCTGAACAGGTAGAAAGACCAGCTGAGCTCTATGTTAAGGTGCTGGCTGGAAGGCAGAACACATCAGTTCCCGAGACCTGCATTTATGCCCCAAACTGATGTAAACCAGCGGCTCCAGCAGCAAAGGCCCTTAGGAGCCTGCATTCATCACTGGGCATGGGTGAGTGCTGGGTCTCCTGCTTAGACCCCAGGAGCACTGCAGCCTGGCAGAATTTCTGCCACCTGTCTGCTCCAACAGGAAAGCAACCGGCCACTTCAGGCCCATCAGCCCAAGAGTTATGAAATGGGCTTTCATTTCTTGATGGTAAATGCAACAAATCCTTATGGTCTACGTGATCCCTCAGTTGCTTGATGCTGTTCAGTTGCAGGCAGCATGTACAGGTCCAGTGGGCAATGCTCAAGGCAAACACAGCATGAGCTCCGCACAGATAAAGTGGCAGGTGCCAAAATGCAAGTCCAAAGCTGGCAGAAGGCCATAGAAACATATATTTTTATGCAAAAGTGCTTTGTCAAGAAGGGGGAGAGCTAGGCACAATTCCCTTTCATGTCACAGAGATCAAAACCCACATCCCCTCTGCTTCACAAGGGCCTTCACCGCCAGGCATAAGACATTCTGCAGGAAGGTGCTTCCAGCCAAAATGTTGAAGTGCTTCTACTCCAGACAGAAAAATGAAGCATTTGTTGGCCCAGAGAAAAAGCTTCTCTACTGAGCAAACATCACTGCACCCTTTGGAAAGAGGCTTGGGTTCTTAGCTCTGCTCCAATTTCACAGACAAAAGTTAAGCACACACTGGAGAACAAATGGGATCCAGATCTCCTCTCCTTCATGCAAGTGCTTTTATCATTAGATTACAAGGTCCAAGTCATTCTCTCCTCCTCATCTGATCTTGTCCCTAGAGCATGCAGATTAAGAGGCTCAAGCGGTCTTAACGCCCGCATTTCTTGAAGGCCAGAGTCCTGCATCCCCCCCACTGGGTTCACACCTGCTGGCACACACACCATGACAGGCAGGGGAGGCTTCTCACCAGATTTTTCCAATTTCAGTACAAGCTGCCCAAATCCCAGGACAGAAGCTTATGGTTCAGAGATTCCTGGCACTTTGCTGTATCAAATAAGGTTTTATGTGCAGGATTGTACGTCACATGTTGGCAGAGATTCCTTTGTACGATCCAAACCCCCCTGAATGCTGGGTGGGGATTGGAATGGAGAGACTGCAGCCCATGCATCCTCCAGGTTCTTTCTCTCTCTGGACTACAATCTTCTTCCCTGTCCTCACTCTGATGAAGTGTTCTGCAATCACACAGCTCCCCCAGATATTAATTTCAGAGAAATTGTGAGTTTGTGGTAGGAGCAGTCGCTTAGGCAGAAGAACCGTGGTGACTGAATGCACCAAAGGAAATTGGGAGTTCTGTCATTATTTCAAAGTTGCTTTAGAAAATATCTCATTTTCATTTAATTAGGGATGTGTTCCTGCCTGCTGTGAAGTATTATTATGGTGCTTAGTTTCATCTTCACTGTTTGCTTTTCTTCTTTCAAAGAGCTGAGCAAGCTGAGCTTGGGGAAGACTCAATCAAGATACGTTGGCAACATCTACTTCAGGACCAGCTTCTTGTATGATAAGCTGCAAATGGCCTGGCACATGTCATTTACTGTACAACCACTCCTGTCCCCACTGCCCTGCCTTTGCATGACCCCTTTTCCACAAGCCCTCCATACCACTGACTCGTGCAGTCTGATGACTGCTCGCACTTGGAAAAGGCTGCCTTTGCAGGGATGGGGCCCATTGCTCTGTTCCCTGTCCGGCAGGCATTCCCCAGCAATAACCATTAGATGCTTTTTTCCGAGGGCGGGCTGGAAGCCTGATGTTCTCATGTGAATGCAGAGGCTGAGGCAATAGACACATGTCTCCGGGTTAATCCAGACCAGCCCCACCCCAGGAGATCAGAGCACAGCCAAGCACCCTTGAGTTTCGGGCTCCAAATCTCAGAGGTATCAGACTGAAATGACTAGCTCCGAGGACTGCAATTCCAGAGACAGTCCTTTATCAACCCACAAGCTACCGCTGATAGTGAGCGCTACCTCGGGGTGAAGATCATGGTCAGGCAAAGCTGGACCACAGCCTGTGTTGCCAGGTCCCCTGCCAGCCAGGGCTGCAGATGTGATGCTTGCAGAGTGCGTTAGCTCTGAAGGCAGAGCTCATCTCCCTGTCTGTCTCTCTCCATCTGCTTAAACTGGCTGGCAAAGGAGAGAAAGAATTTAGCACTGCAGAGTCTGGCTATCCAGAAAGGCAAGAGGGAAAAAAAAACCCCCAGAAATAAAGGGTGATCAGTAATCATGCCTTTAATAGCTTGTAAATATATATTTTTTTTTTTAATTCCAGGCAACTAAGATGTACATTTGTTGTGTGTATATGACATCTGAAAAAGCCATGAGTCCACAATCTGTTCCATTTCATCCCTTTTCTAAAGCACATAAATTAAAGTATCAGTCACCCCAATATACAACAGTTTAATGAAGGAAAAGGTCTTGTTCTGTTTTTACAATTCAGTGTCACCTTTTTATCTGAAGCATTAGATAGAGTTTTAGCTAGATAATTTTCTTACAACAAATAGGAAAACTCAGAACTTAAGCTGTCCAGAAAAATTCAAGAAATTTCCACTCCCTGCTCTCAAACTCCACTTCCTAATAAAGCATCAGAGTAACATTTTCATTTCCCACTAGAAAACAAAATACCTCCAAAACTCTTCAAACACCTGGGAAACACTTGTTTGGACCACAGAGCTGATTAAACTTAAAACATTAACAGTGCAATGATTTCCCCTTCTACAACTTCAATGCAGAACCTGAATTCATGTCTCGATGAACAAGGATAGAACACACCAGACTAGCAGTAGCCTTTGGTGCCTGGGGCTACTAAAATGGCCTTCCACACTCGACTTAGGTATCTGATAAATGCTCTCAGATTTGAGAGCATCTGCAGACTCAGGGAGCCCAGGCCACTCAAGGGTTCAGGCTGAGGCCATTTCAGCATGCCCTTGCTGAACACAGCTCAACCCTGCCTCGCACAGCTGGGATTCGAATCCAGGTGGAAAGATGCTAAGGACCCTCCTCTCACACTCATGCTGGGGCTCAGCACTTGGCACAATTCAGCCATGTAGCTGTGCCTGTTGCCCAGAATTATTCCCACTGAAACTGGGGACAGGCTTCTTGCTTATTTTAGTAGGTGCAGGATGACTTTATTAGCAATACAGCATGGGCCTTGTCCAAGGAGGAGTTGCTCTTGCCTTCTTCCCACTGAGGAGTACATGGGCACCACGTACCTGGGGCTGCTCCTCATCAGTCTGTTTGGGAGCTGGTGGGAACAGCCTGTGCTCTAGCACAAGATAGATCATGCACAGGAAAATGGGAGGCAGGCAGAAACAGCTCATCTCACTGATGTTTTCACCCATTCCCTAGCACTGAATAGAAACCCTCTGATTTAGGGGAAAAGAAAACTTAAAGACGAAAGAACACAAAAATAAAGCAAAACCGAGACCTTTACTGCTTTTTCATCTCCCACTGTTTTGACTAAAGAACCTGATCTAGAAGTGCAGCTAACTCCAGAGACAAACATACTCTTTCACAGTCTTGTGTGTGTGCAGCACTAGAACAAAGTCACAACTACAGGTGCAAAGGAATGTTACAGTCCTCAGAAGACCTACTCTGTGCACTCACCAGTGTGAGTTTGCCGATAAATTTAAGCAAAGAGGTTCATTCTTCTTGAGCACAACTAGCTTCTATCACAGAGAGATTCTAAACTGACATAAATAATTACAGTCTTGATTAAAAATAATATATTATTCTAGATTTTTGTGGTTTTTAGTTTTCATGTAAAACCCCTATACTCTTGACATCTAGGAACAAAGACCAAAAAAAAAACCCAAAAAACCCAGGCACTTGCTGTGCCTTCTCAAGCACTGTTGTGGTGTTTAAGGGACACAGAGGAACCTAACAGATGAGACTAATGCCTACAGTGAAAAACGAGAGGAGTTCTTCATGCCGTTGGCTTTTTCAAGTCCCGGATTTGCTTAATCAAGTAGTTCTTCTCATCAGTGAATTGTTCGTCATCCGTCCTCTCTTTCTGGAAATTGCTCAGAAACTCAATTAGCTTGGGTTGGTTTTTCAACAGGATCTCCAGGATAGGCTGTGTTTTGTTTGGACTGGCCACAAAAACCTAACATGAAAACAAACACAAGCACATAGAGAGAGAGAGGGAGATGAACATCAGTCACAGATCACGGTAAGTTATTTTCTAACAAGTCAGCTGAAGCCTGGCAGGCAGATACTCTGCCGCTACCCACCTTTTCCCAAGGCACAGAGAGAGGAATTATAAACATGTTGGTTCAACAGCAAATGGAAGCAAAGCTATGCATGTGCTTCCCTTTAATTTTGCTCTTTGTGGATAAAGCATTTGATTGTAAGCCCAGCTGTTGAGAGTGAGCTATCAATTCTCAGCCTCTTCCACATGCAAGACTTAAATACACAGAAATTAATTATCAGGAGAACAGAAAAGCTTTGTGTCAGTATTGATATCATTTCCATACTAAACTAGGCCTAAAATTAGACTTGCCAGCTCTGTTTTGGCTTGGAAAAAATGTCAAAAGGCTCCACCTCCCTTCGCCTAATCCATTAATGGGAGTGGAAATTTCCAGCAGTGGGAGCAGGAGTGCCGTGGTGCGCCTGGCACACGTTCGCTGCCCTCGCTGAGCACAGCAGGAGGGCAACGCAGGGAGGTGACATGATACTCACCTGGCACAGCCAGCCCAGCGCTGTGGGCTTACCGGTCTTCTCAAATAGTAGTTTTTAAGGATAAACCTAGTTGTGCTCTGAGTTTTCCTCCTGCAGAGTGTAAAGCCGCAGAGTTTTCCAGCTCTGAACGTGACCCCCTGCTCTGCAAAACCATTTCTTTAATGTTTTCTCTGACATATGTGCCGGCTGACAACAAAAAATTTAAGGCCCATTGTAAAGGCCAGCAGTGACAAGCTCTTCCCAGGGACCTGAGGATGCCATGGAGATGTGGGCTCTGTGGCCATGGGGCAGAGGGGGCTGGTGGTGGGAACACAGGCACAGCACAGCCCCAGCCAGCCTGGGAAGAGCTCCCACATCTGGCTCGCCTCAAGGTTACCATGGCTGGTCAACAAAACACTGCCCGAGCGCTTGTGTAACACCATAAATAACTTGAGTTATTCTCTACCCGATGAGAAGAAATTAAGGATGGACAGAACTGGAAAACATCCAGCTTCCCTCCAAGCCTGTCCAAACCAGAATGAAAACAAATATCTGCTGACAGTACAGAATGGCATGTTGTCTGGCCAAGTGCAGGTAGCATCACTGCTTGCCCAGCCCCAGGCTGCTGGCTCCAGACCTCGGGCTCTTGTGCTGGTTCATTTATCTATGCTGAGATTGTGCCCACACAAAAATCCGGGCCACATCCAGCTGCGCAAGGAGGGGCCCCATTACGTGATGAGGAACATGCACACAGCATCCTGGGGGGCTGTGTTACAGCCCCTTGCCCCCAGAAACAACACCTGGTAAAGCCTGGGACAAGATTCAGACCAGATCCATTGTTAGGCTTCATACATCCCAATTAGGGGATGGTGTGGAAGTGGTGTGGAAAATGCCATGGGTGGGGAACGTGTGGAAGGAACGGGGCTCGGCACACATCAACAGTGCCACACAAAGTACTTCTGCTCAGATGAGAAGGTAAGACTATTTTTTTTTTATTCCATAAAGGTGAGGCAAAGCATCTGCTCTTAAACCCTGGTATCCTGATGCCATAAGAGCCCTGATCCCTGCCTGTGCTTGTCTCCTCTGGATCCCTCCTCCTCAGGTCACTTCCAGGCCTCAAGTCTTTTACAAAGTTCTCCTTGATCTAGCAGCCAGGCTGTGGTCCCTGTGACAGTACAGTATCTGCAGTTATTTGCACCGTCTTTGCAGAGGCCTCCACATTGCCTTTCTCTGATTACCCTGAGGTATAGTCTCAGATAATTTCTTTTTATGCCTACCTGCCACCTAAAGCAGTGGCACCAACAGCCGCAATTCCCACAGATCCCTTCAGAGCAGCCACCCTAAAATAACAGCTTTCCTGCGTGATGCTCCAAGCGCTCAAAGTGCAACATCTTACCAGGGACACATCTATCCATGGGTTGGACAGCCAGTTCACAGCTCTTACTGCACTTAATGGACTGTTGATCGTTGATTGTTCTGTTGCAATATCCCTTCCCTTGCAAATAACTTTCATGTGCTGCTATTGATACATTGGCTCCCCATATGAGAAATAAAGGGTTTGGGGATTTAAATCACTACTAAAGGTACTTCACAGCTGTATTGGGCTTCTGTGGCAAGGTTTTGGTAGTGGGGGGGGGTTACAGGGGTGGCTTCTGTGAGAAGCTGCTGGAAGCTTCCCCTTT
>JANZLQ010000008.1:30973778-30989346 GCA_026212715.1 Elanus axillaris
TCTAGCGAAGAGGGGGGGAGTGATAGAACGACTTGGTGGGCACCTGGCATCCAGCCATGGTCAACCCGTCACAACAGCTTTCAGTCTGTGCCTTATCTAAGGAATACAAACCTTGAAATCTCCTGGATACAAACATTTGGCTCTGGCTGAGACTGCAGCAGTTCAAGCTCTCAGCTCGAGCAGCCCCATGATGCAGCTCCCCACATGCTGACCTACAGCAGGTCACCACACTGATGAAGACTAGATACTTCCAGGATTTGCACCATGATTAAGCCCTAAGACAGCTGGACAAGCTTCCTTTGAGAAAAGCAGTACATAAGCCTACCAGCAGGAATGAGGAAACTAACCATTACAGATCTTCATTAAAAGTTTTGAATTTTGGAGTTCAGTTCCTCCTTTGTGACCAGGAGAAGAAAAGGATCAAGTGAACAGACAGGACCCATATTTTCAGAAATAATCTGATTACAGCCTGACCTTGAACATCTTCCTTCAATGAGTATTAGGCCTCCTTATAAAGGTAACTGAAGGCTGACTCTCAAAATGAAGAAATCTAAATCATTCTTCTTGTAAAAGCTATCTGGTCTGCAAACAGAACCGGAAGGTTTCAGTGGTAAACCTAGTAAAATCCAGCATTTCATATTGGTCCTACAACTGGAATTACCACAGCAAATAATTAAAGAACTTAGTTTAATAGAAGACATCACATCCTGTTTATCTTCCTGTTCAATTATTTATAATCTTTGCGTTGCAAAACCATCAAACTGAACATTCAAACAAAGATCATCTTGACTGCCAGTCCTGCTCAGTGTCAACAGGGACTTGTAAAGAGAGGATGTTAAAGGACCAGAAAATTCCTGAAATGTTATTCAATACTTGGGCTAAGTAAACAGAATCAATTCTGCCAGTGTCAACTAATCAGCTTCACAAAGCCCAGGATTAGGATCACCATGAGACTTTACATTTAAAAGAGCCCCCCCTCATTCAGAACTCTGTGTTGTCAGAGAGGAGGAGATAAAACCCTGAAAACAGAAATCATTATTAATGCTATCTGGAACATTTCTACTAAAAATGAAGTTTTACTGAAGCTAAAACACTTCACAGAACTTCATTTCACCTACAGTTTTATTATGAAAGGTTGCGTGTTCTAGAGAACTTGATTCAGATACATGAGGAGACAGAGACCCGAAATAAAGAGAGTACTCATACTAAAATTCCAACTCTAAAAATAGCTGTTTCAACACAGTTCCGTTTTGTGAATATTTGCAAAAGGCCTGGAATCAAAATCAACTCTGAAGCTTCAAAAGTGGTGCAAAGTGGAACTGTTACTCTTTTCTCCATTAAAAGTCATACACTATATTTCTTCAAACAAATACCAAAACCACTTGATCAGAGAATCTGACCCTGTTTCCTTACAATTAATAATCAGCCATCACCAGCCCGTGGGACTACAGCAGAGAAAAAAAAAAAAAAACAAAACACTACAGAGGTTGGATACCCTGGACTGGGCATTGTAAGTCTTGCTCTGGGGTCACGCACAATCTTACTGTGTCACAAAACTGCACACAAAAGTGCCTTATGGTTCATGTTGCTTATAGCACAATGCTTCGCATAACACTTCTTGCCCTTTAAACTCTCCAGCTAAGAAACAGGGAGGACACAGCCCCACACACATGGTTTCAGCTTCATACCAAGAGAAAACTGTCAGTACAGTCAAATTATGTGAGATCATTTGCAGTGCAAGCTGCAGGAGGTAGCTCTGTAATGTGCACAAAAGAGAATGGAAAAAAGAAACTAAGGTCACAAAACACAGTGTACCCATTCTATTTTTAGATTTAAACAGGAAAATCCATCTTGCTAAATGTCTGCTTAAGAACAAGAAAGTTGCATAATCCCAATTCACTGCTACAGGGTGTTTTTCTCAAAATAGTCTAATTGATTACGTGAAAACCAAGAGAGCTTGTTATTAGCCGTTATTTGTAAATGCGTAAGGTCAAAGGAATACCTGCACCACGTTCATGCACATCTGAAAGAATCTGTCTCCCCTACAGGCGAACTCAAAGCAGGCTCCAGTAATCACTGTCACAAACCTATCACAGGAGCTGGAGAGCTCTTCCCAGTATTTGGTCCTCAGAGTGTGCATGCTCAGGACTGAGACCTCTTCATTGAAATCCATGCAGAGAAGAACCGGTGACTTTCAAAGGCTACAACTCTAGGCGACCCCACTGGATTATTTACTGAGGAGGAGGAAAGGGGGTGAGGTGTGTTAGCTTTTCCTGATAATTAAATACTGGCTAATCCTCATGCACACATCTGGGACATCCAGCTTTACAAAGCAGCTGCAGGCCTTTAGGATGGTGCCTCAAGGCAGAAGCTCCATTGTGCTCAGGCAAAAGGAAGAGAAGGAGCTGGAGCGAGGAGGAGGAGGATGGGACAATGGAAGGAGGTACTGCAAGTGGGTGCTCTGTTTGTCTTCAATTTCCCACCCAAAGCATCCTGGAGGAGTGAAAGTTTCTCAGAGCTTGAAGGGTTACTGGCATTTTCAGCCATGAAGTGTTCCTGCAAAATATTTTTGCACTAGAGGTCCTCATCATTTTCAGCTCTACCTTACTGTTTTGAATCTTCAATAATCAGAAATTTCCTCAGGGAGGTAAAAGCCATATGCCTTTTTGGGGGTCAGCTGGGGCATGGGACTGTTGGAATCTGGATGCTTACAATACAAGCACTTTTTCATTTAAACTGTGTCTAACTGGTGAAACATCTAAATCAGGTAATGTAAACCCAAATCTTTTGGCAGCTCAGACAGAGAAGCAAGTATCCACTTCTCAGCAGACCTTTGATTTCAAATCACTGTGGTTAGTCTACTGTAATTTCAGCCAGGACTGCATAGGTATTTTTCCAGCACAATTTAAAAATGTGGGCACAGTTTAAAATTTATGGCATTAAAAACCGAGGACAAGATTCCTGTCCCAACTACAGGAGCATGGAATTATTACAGCTGACAAGAGAACCAGGTTGAGGGACAGTAACCCAGAAACAGGAGGTAGGCACACTGCAGAACATGGCACAAGCAGCCAGTAGTGCTTTCCCCCATTCTCTTAAATATTTAAGGATTTGCTTTAGTAGTTCTCAAGAAGTTAGAATTCAATTCAAGAAGTGAAATCAGAGGAAAATGATCTTTTCTGACCCGCTCTAGAAAGCTAACTGAGTACAGTTTTCTATACCATACCCTACAACTACCACTGGGGAGAAGTGGAATGCTTCTACATCCAGCTAACCCAGATCCTCAGTGAGGACCTCAAAGGCGGGCTCTGCTGCACCTCTAGAGTTACTCTAGTGTGCACTGGTGGTTATAAATGAGCAATTTCCAGTTGATCAGATCCTGCTCCGAGGCTGCAATTTCCTCACAAGCAGCACTATGCACGTGAGGTAGCATGAGGAATGCCATGGCACCGCTTAAATGCTGGAAAAAAACAGCCACATCCCATGAAGGTTAGTATCTGAGGACAGAGTTTGGCCCTTTGAACTGAAGAGACACAATATTACCACCACACACTTCTTTTTTTACTGGGCAGCCCAAGGCCTCAGCATTAGGTCCACATGGTAGCAATTGCAAGCAGTCAAGCAAGGCTGAGCCTGCAATATCTCCCATCTAACTGGAAATGAGACGGAACATACTGGAAAAGGAAAGGAGGGGAGGGAATGGGAAGGCAGAATGGGAGCAACAGCAATGCATGACATGGTTGCACACTGGAATCCTTTCAAGTTATTCCAAATCCCTTCAAATGCCTCTTAAAATAAGCAAAATCAGCTGTTCCCGAGGCCTGGGCCATGCCTATCATTAATTCAGAAACAGCAACTCGTGTTTCATACATAAAAATCTGGCATTTATTCACAGAGTGTCTAAGAGAGCCCAATCCTCTGATCCCTTCCTTCCATAGGCATCTAAAAGGCTGCAAGTGTTTGGAGCTTGACTGCTCGCTTATCTTGGAGGCACATACCTCCTGATAAGGAAAAGAAGTTACTTACAGTGGTTCAGCTGACTATGAAGGAAGTCAGCAAGGGAACAGCTTACCAAGCTGCTTATTTCAGGAAGGGAATTTTTTTTTTTTAATCCTCCTTGAAGCTTTTTTTTTATTTTGGAAACGAAAAGCTTTTTGGAGAAGGTGCACATCCTCTAAGCCTCCAGATTGAAGATCTGAAAGCTTTTTTCCAAATCAGAAATGGCAGAAGTACAAAACTCAAGTCACCCTGAATTTGTGGAGGGTGATGTAACCTTTTTCCAACAGCATGCCTTTTGGTGTGACCTGGTATGTTTCTTAACCATCTTGGGGAAGGGTATCCTCACAGGCTGAATATTCCTCTTCTGAAAATCATTAACAGCTCTATTTACGTAGTTAGAAATTAATATGTTCATTCCAAATTAAAGGCACTTTTGCATAATAACAATCCAACTCACCCTCTGTCCCAGGGCAGAGAACTTTTTTTGATAGAGAAATGGTAAACTTTCCACTTGTTAACATTAATCATCAGGAAAAAAGGGACACTGGTTGGGTCTGGTAATTGTTTAAGACTGCACTGATAATTGCAAAAGGATGGAAGGATTAAACTCCTTTCAAGCTCAGGTTTACCATCTATTTTTAATACCTTTAAAAGCAAATTGTGTTCACACTGATACACAGCACCAGCACCATCTACTTTTAGTCTTAATGTAGAGTTTTACGACTTTTATCTTTACTCAGAATCACATGGTAAAATGACTTAAGGGTTGGAGGAAGGTACCCTGGATACCACCTAGAAGCTGTGCATTTTGTTACCTGTAGCGCTCACCTCATTGCTATTTGACTGACTACCCTCAGCCCAAACCAAAGTGATGCTGCTTTAGAACTCACCTGAAGGAATGCAAGCAGAAATCAGAGGCTGAATGATAGAAAGGTTATCAATTAAAACATTCTCAAATGTTGGAAGTGACTGTAAACTCCAAGCTTTGCCTTAATTTTCTGGGCTTTTGCTAGCCCACCTTGAAAGACACTTTTATTAGGAGAAGAAAAAGTCTGCCACCTCTATAGCGCACACTAGCTCACCTTGAACACGTGGAATGCTTCAAACTGAATGTTGGGGCTTTTATCTCGCAGCAAGTTCATCATCAGCTTTAGATTTTCTGGTTTGCTGATGTATTTTGTCATGATGGAAAAGTTGTGTCGGTCCAGAATCAATTCACCCAGCAGCTATAGACACAATTACAAAAAAATCCCATTTTTTATCAGTTCACCACGTTATTGTTGAACACAAAGAAAGCAGCAACGTATTTTAATGCTTGCTTAAGAGGTTTCAGTATCACTACCTTTTATAAAAAAAAGTAACTAGACCTGGTATCATGCAGTGAGTTACTTAATGCCCAGTAATGCTCAGCTTCTAAATACTACAGAGCGGGATCCCACATATGGGCTCATGTAATAGGACCTGGCATGAGCCAGGTCAGAAGCAAGTGTAGTGTAACTGTCCCACAAAGACACCTTCACTTCATTCAGATATTACATTAACACACCTATCTGGTCCCATCTGCAGGTCATGTCAGACTTGGTGCTATAGCAGCAAGCAGCACCAGGCAGAGACTATCATGTTACTCTCAAGTTCATTTTAACCTGTTCTGAACCAAAGTACAGATTTGAGGTCAGAGGAAAAATGATAGTGCTTGTTCCATAGAAACAGCCCAATGCTTCACCAGAGGTCCAGGAAAGAAAAGACACAGCGAGCTCTTGTGCATTTTAAGAAGAGCATCCCAAGCACTTATGTCTTTTTTGTTAGAAAGTACGTAGCTGCTCCGTTGCCATACATGCATCTTGATATTCTGCCTAATATGGAGTTCAAATTTAGAAGAAAAGTGCTGACAGACATGACTTTACCTTCAGAGATTGTCTCTTTGTTACATAATTCTCAGAATGAAGGAGTTTTTCATAATCCTCAAAGATCTAGAGTAACAAGAAAACACAAATGCATCCAATTCACGTCCATCCTTCCTCCTCCTGGTCCTTCCCACCCAGAGGAGCAGCAGCCTCTGCAGCAGTGCCACCCTCTAACACTTCACTGCAATGCCAGGGCCAGCTCTCATGGCCTTTTTTTCTTGGCTGCTTATCATGCAGTGAATTAATGCCCACGAATACTCCCTTTCCAAATACTGCACAGGGAGATACCACATATGGACTGGACATAACAGGAGCTAGTGTGAGCCAACTAGGACAGAAGTAAGCCAGTGCCTGTACAGCCTTCTCTTATGAGAGGGTGAATCTACTTCCAGGACACATAGGTCTAGCACATAACATCCACTGACTTATATCATGGTCATGACTTGCTGTGTGATTTAATACAATACCCCAAATTGATGATGGTGCATCCCATACTGGCGTATGCCAAAAGCTCCTTTTGTGAGGTGCTACTTCACCTATCTGCAGCACCCTCGCTCATTAAAGTTGTTTGCCCAACAAGGGTCACTGGGAGCCAAGCGCGTGCTGGCTGTTGCAGGATTAGGCCAAGGGAATCTTGTGGTCAAGAAAACTGACAAAGAAGGCTATGATATGTTCAAAGCATCTACCCAACAAGCAAAACCACCCAATACTACTGTCCAAGAATCATCTAAGAAAATGCTCACTTCCACAATTTATACTTAAAAATTTTACATGTTAAATAAACATAGAATGGGGACTGTTCCAGTGCAGTGCTTCAGTATTAAGAGAAAAGATTAGCATAGACACTAATTTTGCTCCAGTTAAGCTGCATTTGTGACTCAGCAATAATAAGCCTGATCTTTATTTAACCTTCTTGGTTACTCTAGAATGAAATAAATAGTCTTTGGTCTTTTCACTTTGGCACTGAAATAAAGAATACCTCAGGTAACACGAGGACATAACCTGTAGTCTTAATTCCATGATCCGTACCAGTCCAATTTTAGTTGATTCTAATGGAATTCTTCTGACCCACATTTGGTTCAAAACTGAGCCAAAAAATCAAATTGAAAAATGGCAGCAAACCAAGGGACTAATTGCCTCAGGGTGGTAGGGGCTCACACCTCAGTCCCCCATTTAGGTACATGTAGTTTCCAGTAATGCTAAAACTTCTTCCAGTAAGTCTTTCCCTCTGTCCCAAAGTATTATAAATATCACCAGTCTGGCCCTATCATTGCTGGAATATCACAAAACTGTTTAAAAACACGCACCTTTTTTTCCCCATGATCTATTCACATACAAAGTTTACAGTTCCATTCACATATGAGGAGACAGGATGAACACAGAGAGGAATAAAACTTGCTTTTAAACTATGAGTTCTCCTGAAACCTTGGCACATGTCCCCAGGTGTACGCAGTGGGGGTACCTGTATTTCAAACACCATGTGAGGATTTTGCTTTAGTAAAAGCAATGCTTAGTTTTGTATATAGCCCTATGTGACTATGTTATGTGGAATGTGAAACCCTATGCTATTGAAAGCACACTTTTTGCAGCTAAGCATGAACAGATTTTAAGAAAAAAATTTCTAGCATTTATACTTACCACATCATAATTTTGTTCCAGAAATTCTGCTACCAACAATTTGTGTCGTGTTAACAGGTCCTGAGGAGAAGAGAAAGGTTACCTGAGAGAGTGTGCTTATTTGATTGCCCCTTGATTCTGAAATATATTTTAGCATTTTTTACCAGGTCATCTTTAGGAGGTATTTAAAACATGATTTCTATAGACAAAAAGCCTTTAAAAACAATACTGCATTGTGTTTAGTAGCATTTTAAGAAGAACTCGGCTACTGCTAACAGAATCAGTATAAAACTACTCTAACACTCTATATTCCTTTTCCCTTCCCCCTTTTCTTATGGTCATCAGTCGTAGTACACAGTGCTTACAATAAATTGGGGTAGAGGAAAGAAAGAAAGTAAATGAACCCTTTATGGAAGCATCAGCTATGGTCCCAAAGCCAAAAGTGATCTATATGCCACCCCATAGCTGGAAATTATACTAAGCTGGATCAACTGCTATTGCTCACCTCCCAAGAATACAACAAGGAAGACTCAAATCCAACCACTGTATACATACATTTATTTATTTAAAGCCTAAAAGTTAGGCACTGATCTAAGCTAGCCATCCAGGCTCCCTTCACAGCCACTCCCTCCCAAGAAAGTGCTCTCAGGTAGGTGGGATGAATCCCTTCTGCAGCTGTTTCTGCCCAGGGTGGGCTTACTGACAGAAGCAGCAGCAGACCTTTTAGACAGCTGCACTGGACACCTCCCATGCTAAAAGGCCAATTAATTCAAATTTAAAGCAACCTATCCCCACAGAATGGGAATGCTGGTGCTCAGCAACAGAGATGCAAATGTTCAGCTCCAGAAGAAATCAAATATCTTTACTGGATGAAGAGCTATGAAATGAAGTGGCCAGTTTGACTCATTTAAATTTAATTTTTATCTTATTGCCTCTTTTAAAACATAACACTGATCACAATAAATGCCTAATGAAGTCCATTCAAGTTGATATTTTTTCAGTGAATCAGCTTCTGCTATCTTTTTCATCATCTTTTCCTTGGTTTCCTTACCCACAGTCAGAGACTGAAGCTGATGAGTAGCTGAAGCAGATGCACAGACATCCTCTACAGCATCATAAATAAGAGAAATCCTTTACATACTAATCCTTTAATTTATTTTTACCATCAGAGAAAAGCAGAGTGCTATAAAATCCAGTACATGTTTTTAATACAGTCCTTTATTTAGCAGGACTGCAATGACAGTTTAAAAGGCTGAGTGCAACAAATGTAATTCACAAGCATTTATGCAGGGCACTTAGGAGGCAAGTACAACATTTTTCAATAGGGGGCACAAATGGAATATAATCTAAAATGAGTTTTTAATAGAAAATCACGAGAAAGCCTGAAGCAGCAGTATTTAATCAGCACTCTTTCCAAGTGCTGCTGGTACCCTCCACAGCCAACTGTATCTTTAAATACAAGCTGCTTTCCTCTGCAGCTATGTTTCCTCTCTGCAGCACACCTGGCTGAATTTAATTAAGAAGTACATCTCCAGATCATCAAAAATTCCAATACTTCCATACTATAAATATCCTCAGACTTTAATGCACATTTCATTAGCCCTCCTCTGGTGCATAGACTATCCAAGGCTTTCAGGTCTGAACCAGACACCCCAGTGGCAACACTACAAACTCAACACAGGGGAAATAAAACTGAAAACATGAGTTCAGTAATCCAGCCAGCAAGCAATCACAGCACTTTTTTTTTTTTTTTACAGTATTAGAAAGGAGGTAGCTCCATATTTCATGATTCAGTCACTTCCACGTCACTTCTTGCTGTTCCAGCTCTTCAGAGTAACAGGCAAATAGGAGATGAGATGAACAGCTGCTTTATTTCCAAAACCAACCATGTATCAGGTCAGAAAATTTAAAATAAGGGGCAATTTAAAACAATGTAGTTTATAAATTTTCCCCAAGCATTTTAAAAGGCGATTTCTGCCCTATGTCTGAGGATGTGCTGCCCTCATACTCTTCTCTTTCTAGTGCATGTGAGGATGTAGAATCCTATTTTTAAATCCTGCTAAAAATACACTCGGATCACAGGGGACATAAGTAAGTTCCACAGCTGTAGATCCTTGAACGACATCAGTCTGGCTTTTCTGGGGATGGTCGCAGCAGTCTGCAGTCCCTGCCACAGCTTAACTGACCCTTGTCCCCATCCTGCCTCCTGGCTGGGCTGAAGATTGTCCATCACCAATCAGACACTCTGCTGTCCTGCTCAAAGCAGGACCTGGGGAAAAGATGCAAATTTCTTCTGTCAAGCTGGGAACAGAGTTCAGGAGCACTTTTGCTGACCAGAGACAAATACTCTTCCGAGCATAGGGTAAAATGCCAGAGACAGAGGATTTAATTATCTCAGTTATTTTGCATTTTTATAGTCTGACACTGTACTTCTGCTTGTCTGTTTCTGTGCTACTTCCACTTTCATAAAGTTTACCTAATGAATACCATGACAGCACAGCTTAAAATAATGGAAAGATGCTGCTATTGATTAACAGGTGGTTTGAACTGGTAATCCTGCTCAACTCGTTACTGAAGAACACAATGTTATCTCCATCACGCAAATCTTTACCCCATTCAGTTAGTAAAAAACAAAGGCTGGATTTTAGTATGTGTTGAATTGCTGAGCTGAATTCTAACATTCCTTACAGTTATTCCTAAGGTCTATCTCATCATGTTTCTAATTAGCTTTGAGAGGAAAGAATGAACAACTTGTTTCTACAACAGCACGGAAGTCAATGATAGAAGAAAAAAGGATTTACATCTATATTTAGAAGAGTAAATTCTACTTCTTCTACCTGAGAATTTTCCCCAACTTGCTTAAATTATTTTTCATAAATAAACTAATCTTCCCATACACTAAGCTCATAGGCACCAAATTTTGCTCAAAAACTATGCTAGCACGTTGCAGGAAAGATGATGGTCACGTACAAACTCCAAGAAATTTGACAAGCTTCACCCAACTTCATTTTTAATACAACATGGGGACTCTATACAGAGTCTATTCAGTGCTTTCACCTACTTAACTCTTAGCAGTATGGTCCTTACACTGAACCATGGGTCACAAAAGTAAGCACACGAATTCATTGTAAAACAATCAGCGGGCATGGCATTAATCTAAACTTGACTGCTGTACTCAGAAGGAACAGCAAAAATTACAAAGATCTCAAAAGTTTTAAATTATTCTTTCTATTTACTGGTTGTGGTCATGATGGGTAGTGGTTTTGTCTCTGGGGGAAAGCAGGGAGAGGAAAAGGCATTTTACAAGAACTGTATGTAATACATTATTAAACTGAGTTTCAAATGGTTGCATAAAAGGCCTTGGTTATCAAGATGAAGAACATTAGTGAACTGTAAATTTATACTGAATTAAAGCTTCTTTGGACACTTGATCACTGTTGTGAATCCTGTTACAAACAGGCCAAGGATTAATTTTATCCTTTACTGGACAATAAAAAAGGCCACCCAGTTTAAAGGCAACACAAGGTTCAGTGATGACTGCTGCTGGAGTGCCATTTTTGACACAACGCTATGATGCAGGTATCGAACAATTTACCTTGAAGGTAGCAAAGGCATCAGAAGCTATATCAAATGTTGACATTTCCACATATTTAAAGAAGTCTCTGAACTGTTCTGAAAAAAGTATGATTTTGGCCAAGGGTTCATGCCGGATGCACTCTCTCAGCATAATTCCACAGCGTAAGGCAATATTTGGGGATTCATATCTGAAGAATGAAAAGAAACAGAAAAGATCAAAAAGTAGAAGAACAAAGATGAACAGGCACTTTTCCAGCAACAGGGAACTTTGCAGTATAGGGATCGCCTGCACCAGAGGGGACACAACACGTGCACGGCAGCTCCCAGCCACAGCACTGTAGCCACCAGCCTCAGGACCTCAGCCCAAAGCTAAGGAGCAGACACACAGATAACATGACCAGTGTTTCCCATCACTAACCTCTGCCTTCGCAAGCCAAAACACATTTCGGTGTAAGTGTGCATTACACCACCTCTCTGCAGAAAGGGGAGTGTGTAAGGTTTCAACAGAGCTCCTTCACCTTTTTAGATTTATGAGAAAGCAAAGCCCATACAATATAACAATCTGCCTTTTCAGATTTAATTCTCAGCTCCTCAGTTTATCCACGAAAAACATAATACCTCATGACCATCCATCACCTCCCACTCCTCTTCTAGGGAACATCACTCTAGAATATTAATGTGTCTAACAAGGAAGGCAGGAAGTCTATCCAGGCAGTCTACAGAGGATTAAGCTTTCTGTAGTTTCTGAAGATCTTTTTTGCAGTTTAGGAGGAATTCTGCTCAATCCCTTCACTGCAGAGGCTATGACTTTTTTCAGGAGGCAAGTATTTGTTCCTCGAGTTACAATCTTGTTAGGGCACACGCATTGCAATAGCCAGGAGCCAGCACACTTCTTGATCATGGAGAGGGAAGGAGGGAGGAGGCAATTTAAATCACCTTCTATTTCTATAAAGTCTTGATTTCTTTAAAGCTGCATTTAATCTGAAACAAAACTGTTAGAAACACAACTTAAAAAAAAAAAAAAAGAAAGGATGAAATCCAGCAGTCAGAAAGGACTTAAAATTAACTCCTTCCAGCCATCTTCAGCCATGTGAAAGTGGTGAAGTCCAAGCGGACAGAAAGCACGCTCTGTTTCAATATGCTGGTTATACTATATCAGAACTGTGTATTATCACCACGAGCTTATCGGCATCATTTTTCCTTTGCACAATTAACTTCTATCACTAGGCCAAAAGAGAAAAAGGAAAAAAAAAAGAAAGAAAAACACACAATGCCATCTGTGCTGTAAATGAGTGGGGACTCAAATTTACCACCAGCTTGCAATTTAAAAGAATGATAGTGTTTTGTGAGCATACCAGAGCTGCATACTTCAACCTCACGTCAACAATAGTTGGCTTAATGAAAAATGAATTACTATTCCAAATAGGCAAATGAAACTTCCCACCCTCAAGGAAATGCAGGCACTCAAGACCCTGTTTGTTTCCTTTTGGAAAACATTTGCAAACATGAATTTATAACTCTCTAAACAATGGAAATTCACTGATGTTTCCCATTGAGGCATACCTCTCCTCAACTCCATTAACAGGAATACTAATTTTCAAGGAAAGAGGCAGAGTTGCTCCTAGGAGTGCAGCCAGGAAAATATTTAGTAGTTGGCTAAGGAATATTTTGGTTGGAATAAAAGCAAATTACATTGTTTCCAGCACAATAACTTTTAAAAACATAAGTATCAACAGAATCATTCTTAGTCAAATGCTCCATTATCTGGAAGTGGGTTTGGCTCCTGGAATATGCCTGGAAGAAGCTTACAGGCTGCCCCATCATAACTGGCATGTTCTCTGCACCCACACTTACATGCAAAGCCACCAGGCAGGAATGATAGAAATGTGTTTCAAAATCACTTCTAATAAGCAACTAGTGCTCTGTGCTGACGTATTCATGCAGCAGAAAAAAAATACCAAGTTCTTCTCTGTTCGGATGAACTTAAAACCTAAAGAAACCCTCACATACCGACTACTGGGGGCAACTAGCAAATGAAATAATGGACTTGAAATATTTCAAAACATTCATTGTGGAGGCTGAAAGAGGCAGGACTGAGAGCAGAGGTGCATCTCAGTGCAAAGGGAATCATAATTGCATGACTAGTGCAGAAAATGGTACAAGGAGCACAGGCAGGATATTAGGAAGGCATCAAGCCTGGGAGAAACAAGGTCTTGACAAACAGCTATATTCTGATCTGATGTTACACTAGCTTCTATAGCCTGAGTTTATCCTTGGATAAACTTAAGGGGAATTCTGCAACTTCAGCCAATATACCAATTGGTATAATAAGCCAATAAAGCTTTAACTGCACTGCAACGTGAAGAGGTCATTACAAAACAGATCAGGGGAGTGAATAAGTATGTTAGAGATAGCATGTGGCATGATATATATTCACAAAGGAGCTTGTAAATTTGTCACTTGTCAGAAACAATGCAAGTGTCACAAACTTCAAGTCCTCTATAGTCACTGTACTAGAGGGAAGATATTTTAAATTTGGCCCAAATATATCCAGTACTCTATATAAACCAAAAATTGTATTCATCTGAAATCCTACTCATACACAAAGCCTGCACACACAGAAAAACGAGATACTATTAAAGCAAGTCCGCATGCAGCAGGAAGGTCAATTAACCTACCAAAAAAAAGAAAAAAAAGAAGTAGTGAACTATGTGCTGTATGTTTTTCTGAAGCTGAGAAGCTGGAAGGAAGTAGCCAACAAGTAAAACGAAGCCTAAAATGTAAGAACAGTTATCTCAAGCTGGCAGTGCCACTGCAGTATTAGGCAGGAAACACCAGGCGGGAGCTCTGATTCAGGATCCTGCCCACTCAACAGAACTCACATTATGCAATGAAAAAGCAACCTTTTGTTGATACTGTTGGGAACTGACTGTCAGGGGGCAGAGGAAATTTTGCATCCAATGCAAGTAGAACAATGTCAAGTCTTCACAAAAGTCCCAGGCTGTTTCTTTTATAGTCATAGTAGAATGTATTTTTTTTTCTCCAGATAATGCCATATAACAAATACTGAATGGCACAAGCCAGCCAAATCCACTCTCCTTACCTGTAAGCAGATTTGGATTTCATCATTTCATTTACCATTAAATAAATATGAAAATGTGTCCTCAAGTCACATTTTCAAGTGGTCATGTCTAACATGAAGTGCCTGTTTCATGGTCTCATAGCTGACTGCACACAAGCATGGCATGCAGCCTGCATGCAGCAAGCTGCCTGTTCAGGACCTTACCCTTGCTGTAGGCACATATTTTAAATATCGGTTTTAAACAGTCCCGGCAGTGGGACGTAGGCAGGTATGACAGCATAGTGTTTGACATCATTGACATCTGAGCAGCTGCTCAGATACCATCAAGGCTGGATAGGACTGTCTTCTGGACTACTGCTGATGAATTCAACAGCACTTTCTAACAAGAAACTCCAGAAATGGCAATTCTGATACAGTGCAGTGCTGTGGAGAGATAGGCAAGAAATCAAGAACAAGGAGCCTGAGGACCAAAGTAACATGGACACACTGCTGCACACAGCAGCAATCGCCAAAAAAGTACCTAAGTGGTACCATTTAAATACATCCACTGGCTTGGGTCACCTACAGTAAAATGTGTCAGCTGCACATATGCGTAACAAAATCATTACTATCATCTTAACATTCTTGGTTGTTACAGATGCCGAAGAATATCTGAGACATGATCCAAAAATATTTTTTAGCTTTAAATAAAGCTCAGACATATGGTAGTGATACATGAGCAACATGCAAAAACAAAATGAGTGAAAATGAGAGAAAAAGGAATTAAATTATTGTTTCTATATATGAAGTTGAAAGCAGTAGTACGACTTAATGACAACTGAGAGAATCATCATCACTGTCCTGAAATGACTAGTTTGAGGTTTATATAAATGGTGAATTTAATGAAGAAATAAAACCAAAAATCCATTTAACTAGCTTACTGGTTTCCTTACTGAGGAAGATAGCATTTAGTAACACAAAACAAGTCAAGAGTTTCAAAATTTAACCTAAATCACCCCAAATCACTATACTTGTAAGAGCAAGACCTAGCTCAGCCCAGCCACCTGCCTGGGCTCCCCACCACCCTGCCCACGAAGAAGACAGCAGGTCTGCACCTCCTCCTGTCACAGCAACCAAGAACTTTGCCACCACGTTCAACCACAAGCTCGCCATTCTTGAAATCCCTGGTACTGACTAGTTCTCTCTGTTACTTTTTTTCCCTACTGTGCTGGTTTAGGCTGGGATAGAGTTAATTTTTTCCATAGTAGCTGGGATGGGGCTCTGTTTTGGATTTGTGACCAAAACAGTACTGATAACACAGAGAAGTTTGTTAGTACTGAGCAGTGCTTGCACAGTCAAGGCCTTTTATTAATGCTTCTCACCACACCCCACCAATGAGGAGGCTGGGGGG
>JANZLQ010000008.1:30989353-31017831 GCA_026212715.1 Elanus axillaris
GTGGGGTCAACCAAGGAGTTGGGGGGGACACACAGCTGGGACAGCTGACCCCAACTGGCCCAAGGGATATTCCAGACCATATGACATCATGCTCAGCAGCAAAAGCTGGGGGAAGGAGGAGGAAGGGGGGGACATTTGGAGTGATGGCATTCGTCTTCCCAAGTCACCGTCCTGCGTGACGGAGCCCTGCTTTCCTGGCGATGGCTGAACATCTGCCTGCCCATGGGAAGTGGAGAATGAATTCCCTGTTTGGCTTGCAAGAGCTTTTGCTTTGTGTATTAAACTGTCTTTATTTCAATCCACAAGTTTTCTCACTTTTACTCTTCCAATTCTATCCCCATTCCAACCAGGGGCAGTAAGCAAACAGCTGCATGGGGCTGAGTTGCCAGCTGGGGTTAAACCATGACAGCTACTCAGCTGTGCTGGAATGTGGCCAATTTTGAAGGAAATAACTATTTTAGAGGACTCCCATGCCCATCCCTCTCCTGACTGGGGTCTGCCCCTGGGAGAGGGGGCAGGCTGGCTGAACGGAATTTTACTACCCTTGGGGCTGCAGCCTTGTCAAGCACAAACCTTAGATGGTGCTTAAGTATTTTCCTCACTCTGGCTGCAGAGCACATGGTAAAAACGCAAATCTTCATCCTCAAGAGCAAGATAGACACTTAAAAGAAATGCATTCTCTTGATTGTTAGTTTAAAAGGCTTATGTCATGTTTTTGAATGGCTGTTACTAGTGTGACCATACAACTACTAGGAGAGTCCACATTGTTTCATACTGATCAACTAATAAATGCCCATATTTCTACATCTGTTATTTAATCCCAATCACATATATTCTCTTTTCCTGAGGGAAAAATAAACAAAATCCTAAAGCCAAAAGAAAACTGAGCAGAAAACAGTAGACTTCAAGGGCTGGAAAAGCAATGGTTCTCACTGAATGAAAGGTCTATTTAGTCAAAAGTAAAGGGGACAGAAGCCTCAAGAGTTTTAGGCCAACACTTGTGCACTCCTGAATACAACTGCAGCTGATGACCTCTCCACACAGCAGTCTACTCCTCCTCCTTGGCCAACTTTCCTTGGGGACCACCAGGTTAGAGCTGAGCACTGACTCCCTCAAAGGTTAAAAGACAAGATTTAATGCTGAAAGTTGTGGAGCTGATTACAGAATTAATTTAAAGTTGAAGTTCACATGTGGCTACAAGCATTGCAGAAGTCTGTCCCACAGACACAAGCTTTTTATGCATTTTTGCTTCTCTCTATTCTACCACATAGCAGTCCAGTTTGACCCTAGTTATTTACAGACACCTCTGTAAGTCACTCCTGCAATGCAAAAAGGTCTAAATGAAACTCAGCAGTCGTCAGCAATGCCACACAAGAGTTTAGGGCAAGAATTGAAGTACACATCATGTGAGGAACACTCAAAAACAATCAGCACATAATTATTCCAACATAAAGTTTGGTGAAGAAATAACAGCCAAATAAAATAATCTGGTCATTAATAAGTACACAGTTAAGCAGAAAGAAAGTCAATATAAAAGAAACAAAATAAGATATCTGGAACAAAATCTGAACATCCTTTTTTTTTTTTTTAACTGAAAAGTGAGAAAGTAGATCAACTGCAATGCCAGCATGTTCCAGGCAATGCTCTTTAAGGAAAATCAAATTAAAGTACCCACCCTTTTAGAAGCATGAATAGGATATGTGGATGGGCACTAATGTATTCCACAGTTGGGCTACGTGTGCCAATTTGTCTTCTCAAGATGTTGTTAAATATCTGGGAAACGTCCTTTTTGCCCTGTTAGAAAAGCAAAATAAGTCTTCAGCTGGAAAAACATGAAGAAATTACCATTTACTAGGATCTCTATTGAAAGTAGAAGAAAAATTGAAAACAAAACAAGGTTTTTTTGGGCTCTCTACAGTTCCACCACCTCATACTTGCTGTTTCTTCCATGCCACAAGAAGGCTTCCTCTCTCAGGTGGCTCTGAAGACTACCAATCTCCCACTCCCATTTACACCTTTCTTCTTCTAAATGAAGATGTGCATCCCCCTTATTCTGTCAAGGAAGTCCCTGGCTATCTTAAATAGCAACATTAAAGTACCAAAAAAGGTAGGGTGAGGGTGGTGAGGCACTGGCATGGGTTGTCCTGAGAGGTTGTGGATGCGCCATCCCTGGCAGTGCTCTAGGCCAGGCTGGATGGCACTTTGAACAACCTGGTCTAGTGGAGGGTGTCCCTGCCCATGGCAGGGGATTTGGAACTAGATGATCTTTAAGGTCCCTTCCAACTCAAACCATTCTGTGATTCTATGAAAAGCAAGCCACCACCCTGAGCCAAACATGCTTTTGCAGTGTGTACTATTGCTCCTGCAGCCTCCAAATTTGTCAAGCTAGTACCAAGTACACTGCCTCACAGCCTAGACTTACAAAGCTAAAGCTTTTCATTATTCAAATGCAGTCAATGCCAAGTGTGATTGCATTTTGAAAATCAGGGTTAAATTTAAAACTGCACCCATTATTTCACCATGAAGAATGAAATAATACTGATAAAAGGGCTGCTTCACATACATGTCTCTGCTTTAATCACAACTAAGATCCTTCACTTTGTCCAATTTTTCTCCTGTATACACCTATCTGCACAACCATGTTTTGTTTTCAAACACTTCCCCATTCAAACAGCTTTTCAGAAGGTCTTTCCAAATTACATTCTATTCAGCCACAGAGTTTGCAAATACATCTTGCATTAAAAGTCCTCTTCCTCTCCTGGCCACAGGAGACAAACTGATGTGTGAAATTACTGGAGGGGGGAGACTGCTGCACTAATGACCAGTAACCAAAGCACTGAGTCAACAGCAGGTCACTATGCACAGGGCAAGCTAAAGCAAAAGGTTACTTAAAATCATACTCATTGATCTGTCTCGCGAGGACAAACATTCCTTGGTGGAGAACTTATCAAACGTTTGAAGCCAAGGAGCAGATAGTTTCACATAGAGGGAAATTCCCTGGTTTCACCTCTACAAATAAATCATTGCTGAGAAACACAAAATATTCTGCTTTCTTACTCGTTCCAACCCAGCTGGCTTGGAGACTCTGGGACTCAGGGAATTAAATAGGAGAATAAAATCAGAGCAGGCCAGTCCATCTGCCTTTGTCTGCAACACTTTGACCCTTGGACATTCTCTTAATAAGGCTAATTCTTTATAAAGTCATCCCATTCTCCCCTACCTTTACAACACCCGTAACATATGCCTGGAATCTTGCGATCCCCAGTGGCTTCAGCAGTTACTCCAAGACAAAAACAATCCAGACAGAGAAGAGCTGTTGAAAGGGTGAGGTGAAAATGGCCAAAAATTAAGTGATCCTCTCTGGTACGCCAAATTTTATATTAGTTACCTAATATTAAGTGCACTGCAGCATTATTTCCAATAGCAGAGAAGAGATACCTATCTATCTCATATATATATATGATATATATATGATATATATATATGATATATATATGATATATATATGATATATATATATCTCAGAGGAGAAAGATATATCCAATTATATCCAGTTTTCTAGAGACCAGCGATGATGAAAGCCAGAGAAGCTGGTCTCTCTGGGCTGTCCTGGAGGGAATGGAGGCAGATAGGAGGGAACTGAGGCAGATTTCCCTCACCACCAGACATCCATAAAAATTGTAGGAATACTTTTGCAACACTTCTTACTTGAATCTGTGATTCAGTTTTGCCTTATAATGAAATGCATGTGGCCACTGAAGTACAAGATAAGGCAGCACGGAGAGAAAGTGGCTAGACAAGAACAAAAAAACTGCAAAGGATGCCATTACATAAATAACAAATTGATGATGCCTATACCATAATTTAGCTCCTGTTTCCAGACAAAGTAAGGGAAAGTATTTAATGTCACCAGTCCTGGGCTTGGGGCTATTTACCATCTCTTTTAGTGGCTTTATAGCTTGCAAACCTTCACGCTTACACGCAGTTAGTAAGATCTGGTTTTTTTAGTTGACTTTTTGTGTATGCACACTTTCCTCAGTTCTTCAGAGTTCAACAATAAATTTCATATTTTAAATTTCAAAAAATCCAGTCTGATCTTGATTCTGGGCTCCTGCCCAAATCCAACTTTAGTGCTTCATGACAGTTTCATCACAAAATTATACCTTGTTTCTTGAGTGGCAGAAGCAATAAACCTGTGTTTTCTATAGATGTGTGATGGATGTGCACAACCCTCCCCAACGTGCATGCCCACCCCCAGCCACACATAAGTGTACGGGCAGATGAAACACAAATGAGACAGGACTCAAGTCTGTGCTTCTGCCTTTTTCTTGGTGGGGCATTAACTCTGGCCTCACTCCTCTAAATAGCCATGAAGTTTCATGAAGTGTTTGGAAACAGATCTTCAAAGGGAAGTACAGCTGTGCAACGCTGGGATCAAAGTGGGCAGCAGGGTTAGTGAGGAGGAGACAGGGAGTCAGGACAAAACAAAGTAACCTACATAAACACTATTCCCTTCAGAAATCAGATTTTCAAATAATTTATGATTTTGCTTTCTACCATTACCTACAGATCAAAAAATTAATTTGCATGTTATAAACTGATAAAATTCCTTCTTCAACAAAGAAACCTAAATGCCAACTGTGGCTGCCAATAAAACAAAATGGAAGCAGAAAAGTTGACAAAACTGAAAAAGTCAGTGGGAATATGACAACAAAGCAGCACATACTCTTACTATCTTCTTGTTCAATTACATTTATTTTCTATTGTTTTGCCAAAAGAGTATGTATGACAGCTTTGCTAAATAATTGAAAAGGTTTTATCATGGAAAAATCGATTTGCAGTAAGACTTCTTAGAATTGTTTGTATAACAGTTGGGGGCGGAGGGAAGACTGAGACAAAGAAAACCTAAATCTCCCATTGTTCCTCCCTTTCATTCATTTACAAAATTAAAAGAAAATTGAAGTAACAACAAATAACTTCAATAAAAGGGAGAAAACTTCCACAAGAAAGTAACTCCCACAAAAGGTGGCTCTGAGAGCCAGAGTTGGGGAACTAATTTTAAGTCAGCAGCTGCCCTGCCCTATACATTGGTTACTGCTCCTGCTTCAGACCTTAGTAGCAGAGGCTTGGTTCCTGGGAGCTGCATATTTCTCACTGCTCAGAGGTGCTCGGACACTTGTGACAATTCACCAGCGCCCAGGAGCCATAGAAACGGCGATAGACTGCAGGAATACTATAATGACCTGCCAGTGATTAAGTTTCTTCCCAGCCCCTCCCAGTCAAAGGCCAATTAAAAGGGTTGATATTTATCCTGAAGTACTGCAATCTTTTCTACTATAACTCCTCTTATTCATAAGCAAGTTCAGTTGTCTGAGTAGTTGTCTACTAAGTTTTTGGCTTTAATAACAAAACTGGCAAGAAGTTCCATGGAATATATAAATATATAAAATTAAATAATATACATATATATTCATATTAATCTTTCTGCTGGCAAAAAAAGTTATATTCCTTTCTTCTTTTAATCCAAAAAAGTAAGTGTGGGCAACCCAATTTACCTTGCTACCTGTTGTCAGTTTTTAACACCTTTTTCAACTCCTTTCCTCTCAACTAAACCATCCTAATTTTTTTTCAGTCTTTTTCACATGAGATGTTCCCATACTTCAAATCATTTTTATTCCATGTCCCTGGACCCCTTCTAAATTGGACACACTCTTCAGAGACAGAGGTTGGCTCTAGTTGCACTATCCCAAAGTAGGAGGTTCACCACTGTAGCTTACAGTTTTGAATGCAATAGAATTATTTAGATTTCAGAAAAATACAGCTCTTCTCACTGACAACACAGAAACCAAGTAGATGAAAAGGTTTACGGATGCTGACTTACCTCAAAATCTATCAGCTGCAGGTTGGCAATAAGCGTCACTAGAAGGCCACTGTTATATAGCTCTTGTGCCAGCTGAGCCACGATTTCTGTAGGTGGCTCCTTGTCTGTGGTCCCACACAGAATTTCCTTCATTGCTTGCAGAGATTTTGACACTTCCTCCGATGCCTGTCCACCAGCAGATAAGGGGTTTGTTTAAAAAAGGAAAACAGAAAAGAAAAAGCAAAACTGTTTTATTTTGAAGGACAAGCAGCTCAAAACAAAAGCTTCTAACCATACTTACATTGATCATTATCTATTGTAAAATGGTTTTAATAATTTTATGTAATCATTGAGACTGGGACATCCACACTGGAACCTGCAGGTCCTACAGAAGCACAGAGATATATTCAACTTAAACATGGCATGCCATTACTTACAGACCACAGGCATAAAAGAGGGGTAGGAATGCAATTACCAACTGGCGTCAGCAAGATCCTTGACAGATATGGAGACAGGCACTGCCCTGCAGAAGCAGTGACACTTTCACCATCACTCCCCCCATCCTCCCCAGTGGTTCCATCGACACCTGTCGGGCGAGAGGTACCAGGCGGAGGTACTGAACCGGACGGCTCCTGCCGCTGGCAGCTGGCTGCTGTGCTGCTTCCCCATCAACTGCTTACTGATGTACTGTCCCAGTTCCTCTACTGGTTACCCAGTTAAATCCTTGTATCCCTGCAAGCTTGGCATTGCCACCACTTATTTCTCCTCATCATATCTGGTTTGAGCCAGCATCTTTCACAACGGATTTGCCTATGGAGCGCACAAGTGCTTCAGTCTCAGGTTGGGAAATTAATTACATTAAACAATTTGCTTTAGTAAAGCTCCACAGCTGCCAGCAAGCGAACTAAAATAAGTCTTTCGTCTGTTGCTCCCATCTAGCATATACTAATTCCATGCAATGTTTCAGGTACCTAATGTAGAGGATGAATCAGGAATTACCTTACAAAATATCTTGACCAGAAAGCTTACAACGGGAAAATGAAAGAGAAACACATATGAACAGGCAACAGCTTAGCGTTTGTGGCAGTCAGCAGATTTAAATCAGATGTGAATGGGAACGTCCCACTTCCTAAGGGAAACGACTGCTGGCCACAGCATAGCAGCTCCAGCTCATACTCTCCTCCCAGGTTTGCTCCACTTCATATAAATAAAAGACTCCATGGAGCAAAGGCATATTTTTTTCATATGTGTGTGTGCTTTAAATCCCACCTGCTTTAGCTAGGGAGGCAATGGCCCTTTCTGGGTTGGGGTATATTTAATACACGCATGACCCGCAGCAAGGCTGGTTGGATTTTTTTGGAGGGAGTGGGAAGGAAAGAAGTAAGGGACAGGTTTGAAAGCAAAGCGTCAGGCAAGATGGTTAAAGATGCTGAAAGATAGGACAGTGTTTCACATCTACAGTGCAAAACATTTATTTGAAGTAAGTGTTTCATTAGCCTAGCAAGGGAGGAAATAAATAAATAAATTCAAGACACACACAGAAAACCCAAGAGTCATTTGTAAAAGCTAACTGGACATTAATGGATGTTCAAGGCCAGATCAATAATTTTGATACATCTCTCATATAAACTGAAAGGAAAAATGTCATGCTTTCAAATACCACCCCATCAATCTGCTTAAAATAACCGCACCGTGCTCCAGAAAGGCATCTCTCAGCTGCTGCTGATCTCCCAACACTTTAATACCGATTTACATCACAGATTTTATTCACATTGGTGAACAAGAATCCTAGAAAAAGCCTAGGAATCCTAAAACACTCCCCGCCCCCAATAAAAAGCCACTTTTACATTGCATCTCCCTGGAAGAGTCAAGCATTGATTTTGGACAGCATAAAGAAAAGTTCTCCCCCAATCTGTTTGTACCTACTCTCAGTTTTCTGCTAGTTGAGATAGGTCAGCAGGAGTGGCGTGTAAACGAATATGACTATGTGATAACTTTAACCACAGCAGAATTCTTGTTGTTCCTTACTGTCGCTCAGCAAAAGAGCCTATTTTTACCTCAAATGTTAGTGGTTGTCACTAGAGATATCCCACAGAGTACAGATGGGATTAACAACAGGGGTGCTATCTTGAGAACTAAAGCCCTGAATCTTTATGAGAGCTGTGCAAATATTTTCATATCAAGGAAAAACCCATACATTTTTGGCTTTTCATCCATTCTGCTGGGCAGGTTGTGAATATCTCTGGCATTCTGTGGTTAAAAAAATCCCAACACATTAATACCTTTCAAGTATAAGTACTCCTTTCTGATATGGAGAAAAATGCCTGCAAGACTGAGCTTTAGGTTTAATTCTCAAAAAGGAGGCCAAAAAAGTAAAGCGCTGCAGGAGAAGACATAACTACAGAACACTGCAGTGTTGATGGGCACAGCTGGGCACCACAGCTGTATTTCTCTAATCATCTGCCATCCCATCCACTCACCTTCTCAGCTTTTCTACACACAATTTACATTTTGTGTTTAACTTCCCCCTCCTTCATATCCTCTGCATAGTCTGTGGTTTGACATTCAACCCACCACCAAAAGCTATTCCCGGTCAAATCTAAGGACCACTCTTTGGTGCCTATCCTTCATAATCTATCTGGAGGAAAACCATAATCCTGAACACAGATTCTTAAAGTAACAGCCACCTCTAGCCTCCACTTTGACATTTCCACTTAATCTTACAGCATTTTTAGAATAATACCCTAAGTACATAATCACTGTTTCTGGGATGGAAACTTGCTCAAGTCTCAGGGAAAAAAAAAAAAAAAGACATTCCAAGATCCAAAGACCCAAGATCTGTCCAAAACAAACAACAAAACAAATACATGGAAAATACGAGATGACAGAAATGTAGCTGCAGAACAGCTTGTCACCAGAAGGCAGACAGTACCTGACCCTCTTTAGGAAAATTTGCAAAATCCAACAAAAACCTCAGCAAGACACCCTTCCACCCAACAGTGCCATAAACAGAATTTCAGTGACAAAAAAAAAAAAATTTATAGAAATTCCAAAGTCTATTATGACTTCTGTAATACTATTTATTCTCTGTCAGTGGCAATAGCCACAATAGCAAAGTGCTGCAACTCTCACTTCAGTAGAAGTTATGGAGCAAAAGAAAAGGTTTCATGAAATATCTAAGTGCTTTAATCTGTTTGAATCATTCTTGCAATTAAGCACAATCTTCTTTCCAGAAGATTTTCCTTCTACCCTCTAGCTATGAGTCGTTTACATCATTACTGCATTTATGCCATTCTATTTAGAGAAGCCAGTGTGAGCAGAGGGAAAAAAAGAGGGAGAAGAGATAACTGAACACAGAATCCTAAACAGAACAGCTTATAAATATTACATACGAATGTCAAAAGTGGGATACACTGGACAGTTACAGTTGCAGACAGGGACAACAAAGCACAAGATGAAATGCAAGCTGATTCCCAGCACACACATCAATTTAGCATTTGCATTGCTGTCACTGCACAGATGTCAGGGTCTTGACCTCCTCAAGCAACTTGCAGATTTCTTGTCTACAGGCATCTCAGTTCACAACATCCAAACTTGGGAGCATCCGATTCCACCACAGAACACTGAAATTCAGGGTGGGTACATGGGTCTTAAATGAATTACAAGGTTGATTTGCAATAGCTGTGAGAGAGTGAAGGAGAGCACCATCCGTACCCACCTGCACAATGAAGGCAGTTTTTTTTAATGATGGCCATTTCTTTTCTACTTTCACCCAACACAGGACTAAGAAGTTATTTCCAACAAGAAATAACTCTTTATCCATAGACCATAGTTTATAGCGACTGGCAATCCACAAGAGGTTTCTGGGTCCATTTTGAAATACAACATTTTGTGCAAATGTTGAAATATAGCAATCCTTGGGTTACTCTGCTAACCCTACTGGACTAGGTGATGTACTATAGCCTCGGAGCTGGAAAACTGACAACACAGATAAGCCTATATAACTTTTCTATATTAAATTATAAATGTGTTCAACCTCCTCTGCTTATAAAGTTGATTTTTTGTCAGCATTAATGTGTCTTTCCAAACCTACCAATAGCTTCAACAATGAATTGAAGATACTTGTCTCAAGCTTGTTTTCCTCATAGATCAAAGTCTTGTCATCATCAACTTAATGGGATCCTAACACAAAGAAATGAGCTTATGAAGGAATTATTCCCTGAAATTCTATAAAAAAACCTCTAAAACAAAAAAACTTCCCTGATAGACCTCAAGACTGTCCTCTCCACAGCCTAAAACACATGTGAAGGCCAGCTGATTTTGTTGCAAAGATCCAGTCTTTACTGCAGAATGGGTAACACTACAATGCCTATATTGAAATATTCCCCTACTCCAGTGTTGATCTTCCTTTCCCACAGTGCTAATATTGGGTTCTTCAGTTTAACTTCCTTTGCCAGATCTAGAAGACAATTTCCAAGTTTTTTCTGGGTTTTTTTGGACTGATCTCTACAGGATGGCCAAAGTGCATGACAAAGTTCTTAGGGCAGTAATTTAGCATTATTAAGGAATGCTGCAAAACAGTTATTTTTTTCTATATATTCCACAGTTATACAAGACAGTCCAATAAGGAGTTTCTTGTTTTTTTTCATTAAGGGATTACAAAGAAATCCTCCAAGTCTTAAATTTTTTCTGTTCTTCTAAAGTCTTTCAGAGAGATTTTAAAGAGTAGCACGGAAAGCTAAAACAAAGGTCTTATTTGTTGTTCATGCAGGAAGCTGAATTTTTATTTCCATAATTACATGAGTTGGGACTTCCCATACTCAAAGGCTAAGCTGTTTTATTGCAACACTGCTTGTGCGTGATATAGCAAAGACACCCAAAGCAGATCTTCTGCTTCAGAAATCAAAACTTCATACAGGCAGGTGTTTTAAAAACCCCATAGCACACCACAGAGATACTTTACCATGAGGCCCCAGCTTCAGCAACTTAAATTTCTAGCTATTCCAACTGGCTTAATAAAAATTACCTCTACTTGCTAACCTTGTCCTTCCCGTCTCCTTAGCTACTTGTGGTAATTTCACATTTATCTGAAAAGTGCCATATTAAGTGCTCATGATCCAAACCTATTATGCTTGTCAGAGAGAGATGGATCTCCTGTTATGCAATGTAGATCCATTGCATCTTTTTACTCCTCTCCAAGGAAGGTTACAAAAACCACAACAGAAAAGTATCAAGCCTTCAATAATCAACAGTCTGAGCTCCTACACCTGAACTGCAACTTTTCAAATCTTTCAGACAGTTGTCTCTATTTTACCTGTTTCACCAACAGGTTAGAGGTTTCACACAGATGTACATATGTTACAGGTCAGAAGGGTTTATTCTTACTTTTATTCATCCAGGGACTTAATACAACATTTATGACTAACCATAACAGCAAAGAAAAAACAGGTTGTGTGAACTTTTTCCACATCTCCAAACTCAGATATCAAATATGCATCAGAAAAATACAGGATGCCTGACATTTGGCATCTACATAGCGATCAGGAAATCCTCAATTGTTCATAAGAATATGGTGAATAGGATTGTACAGCTTCTGTTTGTGTACCTAGCTTATTTGCAGGGCAAAAATCTCTTTCTCAACTGTTGCTTTCTAGCACAGCAGCAGACAGTAACACACACAGATGCCTGATGTTAAATACTCCAATGTGTGAGTCAGTGAACTGCCAGTACTCCACACTATATATTACAACCAAGAGCACAAAGCTCCTTGGTTTGGCTTTATCTTGTTTAAAAATATTCTGTGTGATTCAAACCAATGTTTCTCCTAAAAGAACAGTGCCAACGCAACTCTCTCTACATGCAACCGTAAGGACTCCCAAGAAAAGCCATTAGCACATCTGAATCCAACATCTATGTAGCTTCAGGATCATCATAACTGACCTGTTCTTGGTACAATTTAACTAAATGGATATATAGGAACAAATTGTGGACATTTTGGATCAGGAGGCATGAACTTTGTCATCTAGCAAAATATGGTCTAGTACTCAAGGAAGCTGGTAAAGACAATTTGGCCAAGCATGTACAACAGGGAAACGCCTTTTTAAAGGACGTATGATTAAATGGAAGAGCCAGGTTTGTCCTAACTGGACATAAATTCCTTTCCCACTGTTAATCCTGCACTTAAGTCAGAACTAAAGGTTGTAAAGTCCTTAAAAATAATATTATTAAAAAAAAACCAACCAGAAGAGACAGGTTTTAAACTCTTGGCACCAGCACCTGATAGTATCTGGAGTTTCCCCCACCTCTAAGAGCAATAACAGCCCTTAGCAGAACCGGGAAGCTGAAATGCTCCACAAAAACCCAGGGCATGCAGAGCTAGAAGGAATGGGTGCCAAGCCCTTCTTATGTCATTCCCTCCTCTGTTTCAGTGTGCAGCAATGACGTTGAAGGCAATTCTGCAACTGACACTGGCAGCTGCAGAATTGCATCCACAGGTATTTACGGTCATGGTAGTCACACAACCATTCTTCCATGCAAATGCATATCACGTCCTCCACACGCACCTCATCTCACACACTGGTCCCTAGTTGCTTTATCAGCGCAGGAGCAAGAAAGGTGAACAGGAGCTGATAATGGCTTTATTGCTGCTATGTAAAAAAGCAGGATTTATTCATATAGATATTTGTTCCAGGAATCTTAAAGTCTTTTTAAGTGTAGCCTTAATAAAAGGCTGCTCTCCTGACCCTTCTGAACAGTACCAAATTCGTTACAGTATACGGAGATAAAACAGAGGACAGATTACAGTGACCTACCCAAACAAGCAGTCTTGTTAGATAAATATTTAAGTGAAAAGCGAAGAAGCTAGACACTTCAGGTTATTTTACAACTAGCTTCACAATGTTTCTGAACACCAATTAAGGGCGCTGCAGCCTGCGGTTCTGCCTGCCAGGAAAACACTATCACAGTGCCCTGAACCCGCTCTAACTCCCTTGGGTTCATACCCAAGTCTTGGACCAGCTACACCAGAAACTGCAAAGCTTTCACCCCATCTAGCCCAAGCGCAAAGATTAGGCCAAGTTTCAACCCACCCCAGATCAGTTTGCTGTACTAAATTAAAAGCCTGTGACACTTTTGAAGAATTTTGCTGCAGGGCAGGTTCAGAAAATGTTACCAAACCTGTAGACACCACAGATGGCACTGAGTCATGGGTGCCGCACCCAAAGGTGTTTGGTTAGCAGGGAGGGGGTGATGTGTTCAAGGACATCCTTCAGTGATTATACAGCAAATGCCACTCACACTGCTTTGTGCTGATCCAACTCAGCGGCTGAACACAAGACTTTGAGAAGTCGGGATGTCACCCCTCTTTTTTTGTGAGATTCGTCAGGTGTCTTCTAATAAGGTTCTTTTACAACAGCTATCAGCAGAAGACATGGTGGCATAACAGTAGTAAATGAAGCAGTATGACCAGTGTGTCGCATGCTGTCTGTTCTTCCTCACGTTCAATGGATCTGTCCACTTGGTATCAGGGTTTCTCCTCTCTTACTCCCTATTTACATGCATCCTCCAAAGGCTGCAAGAGTTTGGACCAGAAAGAAGGAAGAGAGTCTAAGCTCTGAAGTCTTCATTTCCTAGGTATTTAAATACTTCCCTGCTTTTCTAGTTAATTCCAGAATGGGTATTTCTCATTAAATCCAAGCACAGTTTGGTTCTACATGACCAGGATTAACTTTTTATGGCATTTGTAGAATTCAGTGATAAAACTTAATTGTTCTTTACCGCATCAAAGCCTGAACAGGATGCCAGCAACTGTATGTGCCACAAGAACAGCTTATTTATTTCAGATGTTGGAAGAGAGGAGGATGGTTGATAAAGAAGGCTTTAGTCCACTTTTCCAGCTCTGTCTTGCCCTACTTAATCTCCCAATTGTTACATTAGATTTGCCAGTGCTGCAATACCTTCTATAAAATAGATCTAAAAAAAAAACAAAAAAAAAAAACCAAAAACCCAAGGTATTAGAAAGAGCACCTCAAAGAAAAAGAAGCCACCTGTGGTGGTACTTCTCAACCTGTGGCCTATCAACCTTATGAATGTAGCTGAGAAAAACAGCAAAGCTTTAAGCACACATATATCTGTGTAAGCAAACAAACCAACCCACCCATAAAATAAAAGTAAGAACCAAACATTCGAACTTAGCCTATTTTTCAGTTGAGAGTGGTTAAGAAGCATTATGTCAACACTACATGCATTAATAGTTAAAAAAGACACATGGAAGAACTGGGTCAAATTCAACCCTTATCTAAGACGACAGATGCTAGTGCAGTCAATAGAGTTCAGTCAAAGTCTGAATGGGTCCTATTCTATGACTAACAAAAAGCATCATTAAGAAAGAGTGCAAACTTCTGTATATTAAGTGCCTACATGGAAACGTGTCTCGGAAAAGATGCATAATTGCCTATATACAAGTGGCTTCTCTGCATCCTGTATATCAAGTTAGTGTCTTCCCCCCTCTTACCATTACTCAGAAAGTCTTAACTGGTCTGCTGCAAGGCTCCCTCTACCTGTGGACTGCATAGCTTGGTGGAAATGATAATTTCTGCATTATCTAAAACCAGCCCCTCTGAGGCACAGAGGGCTCCTGCTGAAAGTTGCACAAAGTTGTATTAGAAGCACCAAGCCTCTCCCCATCTGACCTCACACCGCCCCAGCTGCCCGGGGCATCTTCACCTCGTACTTATGATTTCTCAACTGGGAAACAAAACAAGGAGGTTCAACACTAGCCCTGCAGTTAATTTAGGCTTTGCCAATTCTGGCTGTATTAGCAGCTTTCAGCTGTTTCAGCCCACGTACCACACTGGCTATGCTACAACAACAGCTCAATTGTAACGGCACAAAATCTTGCTTAAGCATCTGAGGCAAGTCCTAGTTGGAAGCTATTCTGCAGCCGAGCAAAATCAGGGATGCTGTGGAGTTGTACGCCAGAAGTCCTGGGAACCCTGGTTGTATGGTGAGGCAAAATGGCACCTCCCCAGTTCACATGCAAGATGACAAGGAGCCACAAACCTGAAAAATCGGAGAGCCCCGATTCCCAAATTTCTGCGTTCACAGGCCCACAGGGTCCAAAACCATCTCTTGGATATCCAGGGTCTGTGGATCTTGCAGGAGCCAGACCTCTGGACCCTTTTATGAAAGTTTGACACATTTCATCTCCCTTTGGAAATCAAATTGGAGACAAATTTTAAAACCTTGCCAGGTTTTGAAGAGCACAGAGTACAGCACTGTGCTTTGTTTTATTTTGCTTTTGTTTTCAGTTAAGTTTCTCTAATCATACTCATGAAAAGACAAGATGTTATTCATTAGTATTACTGAGAGAGTAAGTTTTGAAAACCTGTGTGCCATTGAAAATCTCCCCATCATCTTTTCTTCTCCAATTCGAAATGCAAGCAACACTTAAAAATGGTTTTACTAAGCCCACAAACCTGTATGGAGAGTAAGAGATGTGGTGGGGTGATTGTTTTTGCTAGAGTTATTTTTCCTCCCATTTTTTAAAGTTTATCATTGGCACAGTACTAGAGATATTCCTTAGGATTTACTTCCCTAAACTCAGAAGAATGAATCTGGCTATTTTAATAAGTATTTATTTCAGAACAGCTCATGGCAACACGTTAGATAAAAGGCAGTGTTACTGAGGAGTCTCACATCTTCCTTTCTGAAGGGAGAAAGGCCTTATGTGCTTCCTCTAAATCGCAGCACAAAGTCCTGAGTCAACAAGCCATATGTGTAAAGCATACGTGTAAATACTGCCCCCAAAAAGGCTGCTTTCTTCACTTTCTGCCTTGCTGCTGAAGTGACTGCCTTGTGTCTCCTCTTCCTCTCCCCAATCACCCACATTCACCCCAGGAACAGCCTCCATCCCATAGCAATAAAGTACGGCAGAAAATACTGAAAACAAACCTCCTCCTGAAAATAAGCATCTTGATTAAATTCATGAGCTGTTTCAATCCTAATACGCTGGAGGAACGGTCCTGTATCTTTTGCTTTGTAAAGAAAATACACACCAGCTGTTCTGATTTTTATGAAAAATTTACATCAAGTTCTCAATTTTCTAAGAAGTCTGAATTTCTCCTCCTTTGTCACTGACACCCAAATAAACGAACCAGCTCAAAGCCAAAAATCCTCAAAATCACAACCCAGAAGAGTCATGCTGCAAAGCAAATTGAAAAGAAACCCAAGAACAACTTCTTCTTCTAGAACTTCTGCTTTGAATGTCTTCTTTAATCAGGCTCTGAGGGATGAATTCAGCAGGGGAAGGCAGACTCTGTTGGTTTATTTAGTCACTTATTTTGAAGTTGTAGTTTGGAGTCAAATTCTTTCAGTACTTTTCAGTTAACCAAAGGTATTTCACATGAGACATCAAATACCACAGGCCTTCCTGAAATCCGTGTGACTGATCTTACACAATTAACACACTTGGAGCTCTTGCTTTGAATCAAAAAGTTTCAAGAGGATTTCACTAAGGGCACAAAGGGCTCTGTGCTTACCTTTTTGGGTTGGGTTTGTTCTAATACAGGCTCCTGCACAAGGTGGGGGAAGCACAACATGCACACACAAACATCAGCTGCATGAAAACTGTGTTAATGTCACTATCAGCTATTCCTGTTTCCAATGACATTCAGTATTAACCTAAAATTAGTTTGTTGTTAATTAAAAACATACACTTCTACTACAGTAATAATATAAAGAGCCAGAGTCTCAGATGAAAAAAAAAATTGATTTTATGTAAGCAAAAATTCCTAATTGGGAGCATTTTGTATGCTGTGGTGCATCTTCCCAAATGGTCACTGGAAGAGTGGGAAAAGTAACTCAGGTCTGTGTCACAGAGTTAGAAGAGAGCAATAGTATTAGCAAAAACCTAGAGCTATAATTAGAATACGAGTAGCACAGCTCATTTCAGAAGCACTAGCACCCAGAAGATTTGAAAGGATTGACAGAGTGAGATCTCTTTTATATACATCTGAATACATACAGGTTTGCTGTTGTATGCAAACAGTGTTCATCAGAAGTAAGTTTTGCTCTGTGGGTACCTACACATTAATCGGTAGTCTCATTTGTTATCCTGCTAAAACAATTAACAGTATAATAGTTTTCAAATAGCCTTCCAAGCTATTTTGTTAGATGCATTAATATTTGAAGTAGTAGGAGATCACCCTTTGTTTTGGCTGAGGCTCCTGGATTGCAACACTTTCTTTTTGACCTCTAGGTCTGTAGTACTTTACTTATGCAAAAAAACCTGATTTCAGCAGGATCATTCAAACACAAAGCTACTTACTTACATGTGCAAGCACTTGCAGAACCAGGGCAGTGAGTGAACACAATTTCATTCCCTTTATTCTACTGTTTTCCCCCTGCATGAAAACCTTACTGGTCTTCTACAATACTACCTCATACCTTGTCTGTCTTTTTTTCTTGTTTTTCCAATATGGCCATGTTTTCTTTCAGAATTTTCACAATCTCAGCAGGATTTTTGTGCGATTTACTAAACAAAGGCATGGTTTTTCTTCACCTGGATTTCTTCCTTCAGGACAGAAGAAGACTGCCTTAAATCAAATGAGAAACAAAAACAGCATTTAAGGTTTACATGAAAATGCAATAAAACCACACAAAGGCATTATGAACAAGAAAAGGTTATGCCTCAGGCACTCTGTTTTGCTTCAGCTACTCGGTAGAACAGTAAAAGTTCTCATGTACAGTTACAGCAAGTTCGTTCAGGATTCACAAGCCACCATTAGCACATGGAAAGCAGCTACTAAGCACCTGTATGGCAGCTGGATGCTTCCTAAAGCCCCTGACCTACAGATCAGTGTTCCAGCGAGTCTATGCCTATGTCCAATGTTTTCTGGACACTGCGTATCTGGCTGGCTCCACTAGATTTCTGACAGTGGTTTCTGCCAAACTTCGCTGGTTTCGTTGTGATGCAGCTACCTAACTGTAGACACCAGCATACCAAAAGTGTCCTTTGTTTAGAGCAGGGCAAGGTAAGGGTCCCAAGCTTCCCTGCCATCGCTCCCTCCTCTTCAGCTGCTTTTCTTTTTCATCCTAAAGCTTCTCAAGGGGAAGCAGTTTAAGCTATCCCCTAAGTCTGACAGACTTCAAGAATCCATGGGTCAGGTCTCACTTGTGAAAACATTGCTTGAATTAAGGAACAGAGGATCAGGCCCAAATACGGACACAAATGTTTTCATGACATTTAAATGAAAGACTGAGCATTTTAATGAAAATGGGTTTGTTTGTTTAATTTAAAACATTCTTCCTCTGTATGGTTAGAAAGGCAAATACCACATCACGGTATTTATACATGAAAGAAACCAAGTAGCTTAGTTTCTGATCCTACATAGCATTAAGTTGTGAATTCCCATGGGTTTTGCTGAGGGTCCAGTATAATCTGCTGCAGTCAACAGACAGACCACAGATGGGAATATGCTCTGGCTAAGGCAGTACCACTTTCCAGGGAGAGCCCAGAACCACTCTGGACCACATGCCAGTTTGCACAGTAATGAAGAAGAGGATTAAAAAAAAACTTAAAAAAACAAATTTTCATCTCTTTCCAGAACAAAAGACAACCATCACTACCCCTCCCCACGCACATTTGCAAGATCAGTTGTGAAAACATAAATATATATACACACCACTTCAATCTCCTTATTCTTCTTCAACTTTTACAATTAAAAATAGCCTTATACAAGAGGTTTTAAAGGACAGAATTAAACAGCACAATACACACAGTATGAAGAAGAAAACCCAGTGGTCCCAAAGAACCGTTACTACTGACACGTTCCACAGTCCATCAGGAAGTGTGACCCCATTTGTGCCACACATCCATGTGTTACTAATCCCCAAATATCCTATGGAATGAATACTCAGATTAGATATACATTCTAGTACAACTATAAATAGCAACTATATGAAACAGCCAAGTACAAAATTCAAACCATAGAGGAGTACTTAAAAAAAAAATAAAAAAAGGATATCTACAGACTCTGCCCTAACATCTTATTAAAAACATTTCAAAATATTTTTGCAGATTATCTTTACAGGAACAGTTTCTATGACACACAGGAAATATTTTTAATGTCTTATTTAAACCAAAAGTTCCTTTATAGTGTCCAGACTAGGTGAATTTGTATATAGCTTCTCATTTGTTGCTAGGTCAGCTTTACAGGAATATATTCATGTTCAACGTCTGAAAGCTCACCTCTTTTGGATCACTGTTTTGAAGCTCCTCACAGTTCAGTTCAAACTCATTTTTATTTCTGCAGTTTTGGCTACATAACCGTCACTCCTTGGCTGAGCACTCAGTTGCAGACTCCTGCTCCCACGGAGCTCCCAACTGAAAGCTTTGGCAGCACCATCCAACCAGCAACAGAGCAGAGTGACACCTCAAGCTGACTACGTGCAAGGCTGAAGACTGGTATTATTAATGACTAATTCACTGGGGCACGCTCAGCTACATACAAGCACTGGAAAAGACTGAGATGCCAGTATTATACAATAAATTTGTTTAAATGCTGCTAGCAAGTGCCAAGCACCCCGTAATCCTGTGTGTGCTGCAATTAGATCAGTAATTCACAACATACTTCAAGAAGGACCTGATTCTGCATGTTTTTATTATCCATGAAGACATGGCATGAGGATATGAAGATGCAAGAGAGAAAGTCTGAAAGCAGGAGCGTAACAGGCATGTTGCATTTCAGAAAAGAATTATTTTCATCGAAGTTGGGGTAGGTTTATTCAGATTGCTGAAGTCATCCCTTCATCTTCCCCTTTTAGAAGTCTCCACACAAGGAAAAGCAAAGGGGGAGATAATTCAATTTTTAAATTGAAGTATTCATGAGCTAGAGGTTCTGAGATTAAAAAACAAAGTCCACATTTCTAACTGAAATGTTGACTATAAATTACAAACACATTTCCCTCCCAAAAAGTAACTTACATAACTGTCTAGAGTATGGTGCCTGTATTTAAATACTTTAAATAATTATTCAATAATTTTGCCATAAAATTCCAACAGCCAGGCTAGCACTTTTCCACTGTATAGTTCCAGTCTCACCACTGAGTTACCACAGCACTGGTCAGTGATAAAATACCATTTCTCTTTACTTCATACCCTACCAGTGTCTTAATCACAACAGCAAAATCACCAACAATAGGGCAGGAAGGGACTTGAGGCTGTTTAGTTCATCCCTCTGCTGAACAGAGCCAAGTCTCTGCTTCACTTCATTTATCAGTCTTACATACAAAGCAAAGCATCTGCTGTATGCAAGCAAAGGGAGACAGAGAAGAAAAGGGGAAGAGCCCCAGGTGCACATCAAAGAATGTTTTTGGATTTACCGCTTTTCAGGGCACAGTCTTTAACCCATCAGCATCTGGCAAAAGATGACCCATCACTTCAGAATACACACACTGGCAGCTGCAGGTTATGGTCCCTTTTGCTTCTCCATGCAGGAATCTCCAAGGGAGCACATACTATTCACAATTACAGGTAGAAGCAAAGGGGGGGTTAAGTCACTTTGCTGAGATTTGGGAGTTGTACTCCTTAGTCTTGTGGCTGGCTATTGCCTAAGGCACATGGCAAAACAAGAACTCCTCTCCTCCAGCTTTGCTCATGACTGGATTCTCCAGCATCAAAGAAAGCACGAGCTCTTGCTAAAGCTCTTAACGCAGCTGGGCATTTCTGCCATGTCCTCCTCCTTGTATCAGCTCCCTGCTCTCAGCTTTACTTGGAAGGGAAGGTCTTCTCTTTGGTAGAGGCACTAATTTGGTTTAAATTTGCTATTCCTTTCATCACTTTTTTTCAGTCCATTTTTTTGGAACTCTGTATTTTCCAGGCATCTAGCCCTCTGTCAACGTTGCTTGAAATTGGCCAGCAAGATCAAAAGTTACCAAGGGAAGAGAAGTAGGATGAGAGATGGACAGTGTGACCACATAAGCTTTGTTTTCTCAAGAAACCAGTGTAAAAAAATAACTGAAATACAAAGATGAAAGACAACTGAAAAGAATACAACACAGGCTTACCAAAGGTAGCTCATACTACAATCCTTTATGAATATATTTTTAGACAGTGAAAACACAGTAGAACCCACGCATCCAACATGGAAATACACTGAACTGAATATAGTAGAAAATAAACTAGTTGAAGGAAAATTATCATGTAAAAGAAGACTGATTGTCTGAGAAGTTAAGAGCAATTTGGGGACAGAATCATATTTAGAGAGGCATAGGAATTAAGAGCATACTCCAAAATTGTGGTGCCTCAAAATAGGAAGACACTATCAACACAGAAGAGGACTGTAGTATCCTTACCCGAGAAACTGGTTTGCCTCAAGGACTGAGATAGTAAAAATGGGATAAAAACTAAAAGTAGAAAGCATGAGATAATGCTGAATGGCAGAAGAAACAGAGAGTTTGTAGATGCCCCATCCCTGGAAACATTCAAGGCCAGGTTAGATGGGGCTCTGAGTAACCTGACCTGGTTGAAGACATCCCTGCCCATGGCAGGGGGTTGGACTAGATGACCTTTCCAGGCCCCTTCCAACCAAAACTATTCTATGACTCTATCAATATCTGCTTCAAGCTGAGGACTTACCATGAGAAATGACAAAGACAAGACACCTGGTGACTACACCCATATTTTACAGACAGGAGAAAGACAGACACAAATGTGTGATGAATTAAGAAAGTAATTGCCAGTAGAAAGGTATTCATGTCCTTTGTACAAAGTCTTGATGGAACTTCATACAGAACACTGTACACAACTCTGAACACAACCAGTGAAGTAAAATCAACAGATTAGAGCAGATGCAGAGAAGGACCCTACGCTGGCCAGAAAAACAGAAGACCAGCATGTCTAGGAGGCTAGAAGTGCTCGCCTTGGTAAGCTTAGAATAAAAATGCAGGGAAGCCAAAGAAGTTATTTCCGCTCAAATAACAATAATACTTTATTTATGCAGAAGCAAATGGCTATAAACTGCTGATGAATAAACTTAAGCTAAAAATGTAAAGGTTGCCAACCACTGGAGCTTTGAGATTTTGAAATGACCTATTCAAACAGGCACACTACCATGCATTCATAGATTTCTGACACTGCTGTCTGGCAGCAAGGGACAGGGCTGAATGAGCCCCTTTCTTTCCTACTTTCCAGGAAAACTTTTTCCATCTAATGGTTATAAAAACATATGTTTTTATAACATCAGAAATGCAGTGTGGACACTCCTAAATTTGTAACAGGGGACCAGCCAACTTCTGAAACATTTTGTTGTGACGATGTTCTTTCACCCAGTGCTCTTGTGAGGAACATACGAGGCCGAGGAAAGAAACAGCTGTATCTCACCCAACCAACTCTCCCGGCCTCAGAGGTTGTATCTCCTCGTTATGGGGAAAATGTGCCGGCAGTGCTGTAGGTGAAATGGTGGCTTCCAAAGCCTGCTGTAGCCATCAGTATGAACAGGACGTTTCAGCCACCAGAGCTGGAGAGTCCAGCACATTTTATGAGCCCTACTTTTACAAAAATACTTTCAGAGAATATAATTCCATGTTTATTTGGGAGAAAAAAATGGCACTGGGTTTATTTTAGGTAAGTGACAGAAACACCAAAAGGCAATTTTAAAACACCACTTTCTAAATATTTGGCTGTTTCTGTTTGAGTCAGAAGAAAAAAGAAAAAAAAAAATCACACAGGCTAAAGCAGCGAGTTAAATCAAGATGGACAAGGTTTACAAGAGGTGAGTTTTAGGGTATTCAGTAGCCTGTCAAAGGTAACATAACACCCCTTATTACTCAGGGCACTCCTTCCCTCAGAGGCCTTCAACTCTGCAAACATTTAACCAAGACGGAAAACACACTTCCAAAAAAACTATATACCTACTGTTACTCTTCTCCCTCTGCAAAGGGAGAAGCTGAAGCACAGAAAGATCAGAAGACTTACCTAAGGCCACATAAAAAAATAAATAAATAAAAAATATAATCAGTGGCTGTGTCAGGAATGAAACCTAGATAATTTGATACCAAAGCCTATGCTTTACCTTCAAAATATCTCCTATTAGTTCATCTGCTCATAAAGGGATGCACTAAAAACCAAACTTGAACAACTTGAGCTTTTTAATACAACTATGAAGTACAGCAAGAGATCTAGTTCTGTTTCTAGGCACTCTCCCCAATTTCTTTGCTCTTAATCATATACTTTCTCAAAAGACTGCAGCGCAACTGAGCTTGTAAGCACAATGAAGGAAAAATGCAGACAGCAACATCACTTTACTCACTGGCCCATCCCACTATGTAGTGACTCAGTTAAGCAGCTCAGTAACAAATGCTTCCTCCTGCCCACGAAGGCAAGAATGGGAGAGAGCACAGGAGCCCATCCATGCACCTTTTGCGGATGTTCCTCTGGACAAGCCATTTGGTCTTCAAAAATGAATGAGCAAAAAATTTCCTTCCCTTCAAGTACCAGACCTCTCTCTTGTCTTGGTTCCTAACCTTCATCGACTTCTTGATCAGAATAAAAACTTTTCAATAACTCATGTTGGGTGAGAGCTTCTTGAATGGAAAAACAGACTTTTATTTTCCATTCACCCCAGTGTGGCAAGATATTTGGGGCCTGAATTAGCACGCTTTCTTCATAATCTTGCCTAATACAGTCTCTACATAACGGAAGCGACGCTTTAGTCCACCCTCATTTCTCCCTCCTGCCACATTTGGGAAAGTTGTTGCAATTACAGAGCAGCACACTCAAACCAGGTGATGGAAGCCCCCATGGGTGATGGTCACCTGGAGAAGTCCAATCCGTCCTCCCCCATGCAGTGTCCTCACAAGACCCACATTTCATTCAATATGCAGAAGGCATCAGGGCTACACAATTAACTTCTCTGCAAATCCTCAATGAGTTGCAGATTTAGGAAGGTACATTGCAAATGAGACAAACGATTAACAGAAGAGAGGACAGCTTTATGTCTAGGATGAATGAATGCCATCTCTGCTTGGCAACAAAATTATTCCAGAAACTCAAGAATTTACTCAGTTGCTTTACTCAGTACCCCTTGCTGTGGGCTACTTGTTGCATTAGCTAGAATGAAGGTGTATAGTGGTGGAAACTTCACCTGAACACACAAAAACATCGCAGTAATACCTCCTATCACCACAGACATCTTTTTTTAGCAGATGGCAAGCATCCTGAAGATCAGACATGGAAAATAAATAGGCAGCTCTGCCCTTAATCTGATCACCTCTACAGAATGAGAATATTAACATTACATAGTTGTTCAATACTGTTACAAAACTGAAGGCATTCACAGTGATGCTCTACTCAAGTGCTGTGGTGTTGCGCTATGGAAGCACTCAAAGAAATTAATAATTCTATTTTTAATTGAGAGCTTGAATGCCCATTCAATAAAAAACAAAAAGCTTACATAGTCTTTCAGCAAACACAGAGGATAAAATGAAACACTGAATAGCTATCTGGTCACTGAGGCTACAGTTTAATAAAATGCTTTTATTTTGTGACAGTACCACCCTGCTCCACATTTATTCACATCGCCACAGCCTCTGTTGGAGTGGTATGGCTGTTTGCAGGGCCATGTGGTGAGCCAGGTCAGGGAACCGACGCAGGTTAACAAAAAATAGCCTGGTGGGGAAAAAAGGTCATACTGGTTTCAAGTCCAGTTCTCCCTACAGTCTTACAAAGAGCCGTACTAGAGACAGGGCTGCTGGAGCAGATGCTACAGCTCAGGTGTTCACCAGCCAAACCCAGAATGAAGCAATGATGATGGGAAAGGGGGTGTAAATGTTGATGATACAAACTTAATGAAAGTATCCTGAGCAGGGTACAGAGAACAGACTACATTGGCACAGATAAATGCCAGACTTCAAGTTAGGAACTCTGAGAGTTTGACTCTGCTGCCTAGTGTCCTTTGATTGCAGCAAGTCCTGTGCTACCACATCTATTATTATCATAAAACTTTTATTACAAACCAGCATTTGCCCACTGCAATGCCAGGTAACACTCAGATTCTGAAGCCATGCAGAAGTGGCATCCTGTGGCACCATACTCACAGCTGCATCAATCATTTCTGTATTATACAGGCTCTCCCACTCATGCTAACAAACTGGCTAGAAGTAGTAGGTTATTACTTTATGTTGCATAAAACAAAAAAGATAAGAAACCAGCGGTTTTACAGCCACCAAATTTGCAGGATTAATGAGTCAAGAATACCTGGGTTCCCTATTTCCATTTGTCACCATGGAGGTCTTTCAAACCTAAAAAAATAAGAATTCAATTCCATGCCTAACTGTAGTCCATAGCAAAACTCCCACAAGCTCAGTCACACTGAAAGAGGTCTCTTAACTAATGCCTCTGAAGTACATACAATTCTAACAGAACAGCCCTTAACAGCTTTTCATTTACTTAAGTAAAAGGGAAACCATTAAATTTCCTTTTCTAGTAGTAATAATAACTGTAGAAATAATGGAAACTGGTAATATAATTTAAACAACATAGGCAGCAACCAGGGGGGAACAGGACTTCCTCTAAACACATCAGCGAGGAATGTGAATATTATTTTTGCTTTTTGTTCAGTATTACTGAAAGTTACCTCTGCACACAGCTTTCACTTGACCATGTCCTTACCAAGCCTGCTGTGTTACTTTCAATAGCTTCGTAACAGATTAAAGTAATTTGTTACAGCAGTAATTTCACTTTACTACTCATATTAGTCCAGGAAAGAGTCTTTGCTCAGAAAAAAAATCTTCCCTTACGCTCAATGAAACTTCTGCCTGATAATGACTTTGTGAATAGCCCGCTGCACAGAATTAGTATTTCAGGTTTATGAGACCTATCAACTATGAATAATGAGATAGTTAATTTACATACGCCGTTTCTTGTGACGGTTCACACGTGCGCTGTTCTTCCCTTCATCTCTGTCTCCTGCTGTCTTATGCAAGTGGCCACACTCTCATTCCTCTGCATCTCAAGAGCCAGTCTGCAGCTGCAGACAGTCAGTGGAGAGGAGCAAGAGAAATGATATATTGCAGATATTTTATTTTTGGAAACCACACTGTAAATAAAGCCATTTCCAGAGATATTCCATGGACACGGAGCGGTGGTCACGGAGCCAGCGCCTTATGTAACAGGAGGAGTATTGTTTAGGGTTGCCTGTTTTAAAAAGCTACCCCTGGTAACACAGTTTACAAAGCTATAAAAAGCCAACAGCGTAACTACCAAGAACAAGCAGGCAAGCAGTTTATTATGAAAAGGCTGGTGCTAACTGGAAAAAAGAACAGTCTTCTTAAATCACTTAACTTTCTGTCACTCAGAGGACATCACCCTTGGCTGACACTTACTGCATGCGAAAAGGTGGGGGCTCCTAGGCAGCCCCGCGCAGCCCCATGGCCAGGTGCTGAAGACAGCTCTGCCACCTCCCTGCAGCCCACGCCGCCGGCAGCCGCCTTCAGTTACCTTCCATTTAATTTTGCTTTATTCCCCTCCGCCGATTATTGACACGTGGCAGAGACAAGGGAATCCCGCAACTCGGCCTCCCGCTCTTCTTCTGCCGAGACACTGTCAGCCTCTGGAAAAGCGTTAGCAGAAAGGATCGCTTGAACATGCACAGGCGCTCACAAGCAGCTGTAAATTTCCACTCCCCGCTGCCTACAGCTGGACTCGCGGCCTTGCTCGGCTCCTCGTCTTCGTTCCTGCTCCAACTAGCTCCGTGGCTGGGTGTGCATTTTCCCCCCACTGCCCTCCCCGCTTCCCACTCTCTCACTTGTCTTGCTCACAGGCTCACACTGCTCCCCTCCCCAAACTCCACGTCAGAGGAACGAGTGGAAAAGCAAAGGAAGAAGTGATCACTCCGCCAAGAGATTTCTCCAGGGTTAAGGGAGGCAAATGCGATGATTTGGCATCACTTCAGTAAGTTTCCATTCCCCTCCGAAGTCTGTCAGTGCAGAGGAGGCATCACTGATGGGTCCTCACACCATCACGTGGCGGAGGCTGCTGGAATTAAATTATTCACCTTGCTGATAAGGGAGCCCAACAGCAGGTTGTCGTTATGAGATAATATTAAAATCAACATGCTCACACATCACATCTTTCAGCAGAGCCTGTCCAGAGAAGCCAAAGTTAAGCTGCTTCCTGCCTGACTGTATATTATAACATAAAGATCCAAATACTTTTCCACAATAATACCAGAAGGGAGCAAAAAAACCCCAACATGCAGTATACTCTAAGCAAAATTTAAATCCCACTGAAGAAAAACATTAGCCAAAATTATTTTTACAAAGGCTTATGCAAGGGGGGGGGGGGAAGGGATCATACAGTGAAAGTATTCTAAAACAAGAACCACCAGCTATTATCAAGCACACAAAGACAGCAAATTACACTTAAAGAAATTTTTAATACTTCACTTTTCTCTCTCAACAGCTATTGCTCAGCAAGCACCACATATTCCCAAAGGGAATGACGAGTGCGTTTCCCCACCCCCTGACTCCCCTGGCTGTCTAACAGGAGTTGACAGCAGGGAAAGAAGAAAGCTTTACCAGCCACCACAGGCACTGCAGGATGGGATTTAAATCCCATCCTCACCCAGATCTCAGCTGAGCCCCAGCAGGGATGAGAGCCCAGCATGTATTTCTCCTGAACTCACCGGCTCAGAGGGAGGTTTCACCTCCCATCCCCTCCTTCTCAGGGCAAAGCCCAACCAAAGTCCTACATTATTAAAAATAATTTTGTATGCTACATTTGCTTGGGAAGCAAATCCCAGCCCCTGCTGCACACCAGCACTACAGTTGCATCAGATCTTGATTTAGGGCTCACCTGCAGTAGCTATTCACAGCCCTACATTAAAAGGCAACCAAATAAGCATGGGAAAGCTCATTTCTGCGGAATATAGATGAAGCAGTACCTTTTAAAGGGCTAACATCCTTTGCTAGCCATGCCAGCTCCTAACCGAGGCAAAAGGAGTATCCCAAATCCTCACACTGAAGAGCCAAGAATCAGCAACTTGCTCATCCCTCCAGGGCTCAGAGAGGCAGAAGTTGTCCCTGCTCCCTTAACCTCCCTGCATGTGCTCCTGTGTTTGCACGGGAGGTGCCAAGCCAACCTCAGATCAACAGATTTGTGCTCTTGACTTTATCTGTAAAGTACGTCATCCTTCATGCTTACACTTTACCTAACAGCTCATCAAGATACCTCAGCCTCACATTTGTGGGCTGTCCTGACTGGTACTGGGAACAGGCAGGAGGGCTGCTCCTGCTGCACCCAAAAATGCTGCAACAAGTAACATCAAGTGGCAATTTCTGCTCCAAACGCATAGTGAAATATTCCCCCAGCACAGAATTAAAGGCTTCCTGTTAGACACCCCCAGCCAGGTTTCCTCTCTAAGCCACCTCTAGAGAGAGCTCAGCGAGAGAATGCTGTGGATGCCAAGCTTGGAGAGGGATGAGCCACTCTCCGAAGTGGCATCTTTCTCCAGGAAATTTAGTGGGCACATGGACAACTGGCACAGGCTGATGTTTTGTGACATGAAGGATTTGGGGCGGGGCGGGGGGGGGGGGGGCGCTGTAGCTGGAAACATTTTTT
>JANZLQ010000008.1:31017931-31046840 GCA_026212715.1 Elanus axillaris
CAAGCTTGGAGAGGGATGAGCCACTCTCCGAAGTGGCATCTTTCTCCAGGAAATGTAGTGGGCACATGGACAACTGGCACAGGCTGATGTTTTGTGACATGAAGGAGTTGGGGCGGGGCGGGGGGGGGGGGGGAGCTGATGCTGGCACCATTTTGTGAGTGCCTTGCTCTGCCCCAGCTTGGTAGGGAGAAGGAAGGGGCACTGCAGCCTGCAGCACCTTACACCCACACTGGGGTTGGCCCTTTCTTTCTTATCGGACACCGCAGCCTTTGGGTAAACGTCATAGCAAAAGTCAAACAACAAAAACTCTGCCCTTGAGCAACTGCTGAAGGTACCAGCTTTTCCTAAGGTGACACACACAGAAAAAAATAATCTAAGTACACCATGTCATTAATTTCCAGCATGTGCTTTTAAGAGAGTAACTTTTTTCCTCTTACTCTCCTGAGGGAAATTATATCCTTTCCATAGTGTATCCACCACCACTTCAACAGGTAAAAAGACACCCCTCTGTTGCTCCATGGAGTTCAATATTGGTGGGTGCTACCCTGCAGTTGAATAGTCACAAAAAAGATTGAATAATCAGAAAAAAGCTGTTTTAGTTGCACAATAAGGGGCCCCACTGGATAATCTGTGTATCACCGAGTTCCCTGAAGTATTCATAGACTGTTCTGAGTAAGCAGGCCTTTGGAAGTATAAGAAATTTATCTAGAAAATTACTATCCTCTCTTTTGGACTATATATGCCTGTAATCCTGGTTCTGAGGAATAAATTAAATATGCACTCCATTTACAGTTCAACTCTGCCAGTCTTCTACCTGAGGAAATACTTTGGGGCTTTAATAGAAGCCCTCCACACACCAGGAGATCAAGAAACATGGCTGCCACTATAGCTGCTTTGCAGCGGGAGAAACAGTGCAAAGCAGAGTAGCTAAAGGGGCAGGGGAGGAAAAATTCTCTGCTATTCCAATACTCTGTTTCATCTTCAGTGCAGTTAATTCTCAGATGACAGGAAAAGGCCCTGAACCATCCAACAGGAAGGAATTAAGCTGTAATTACTTAGTGCTCTTACCTCTTTGTGGTTTTTTTGTTGCCAAGAGGTTATTAAATATTCCAAAGAAATGTTTTCTTCAATTCTTAATTTGTAGCCATCTCAAGTCTGGAATGATGTAATTATTAATACCCAACAATTCTTTACAGTCTCAAAGTACACTGAAAAAAAACCCCAGACCTCTGTGTACTGCACAGAGGACTCCAGCCTCCACATATTTAAATGCCATTATATTTGTTTCCTTTAAAGTGAGCAGAGTCCTCAGGATAAAACATGGTTAGAGTACTTTTGAGAAACGTTTGTCCTTGCTTTTATAACTTAAAATCATTTAATCTAATAAAGACCAAAGGAAGAAAACCCCAGTCCATTATTCCTGCCCTTTCTATTTATTTTCTAAAGTGGAAAAGAGAAATTAGGGAACTTGAACAACAAGTATGGTAGCAATAAATTACAGCAGCAGATGATAAACACACAGTACATATATATTAATTCTGCTCATTTAATCACCCACTTCCAGGCTGTCTACCTCCTCTCAGGTGACTTCCAGCATTCCAAAGCCCTAAGCAGCCTCAGATAATAATAATAATAAAAAATAAATAAATAATGATCATCCATCCTTCCTTCCCCTCAAATTGCTCTATGTCAAGGCCCCAGGCCATCAAAGTCCAGTTCTCCATAGCGACAAGTTTAGTTGTGTAATACTGGATATCAAGAGGAGAAACTTTAGAGTACTAAGAAGATTCCCCCCACCCCCCAAAACCTGAAAACTAAAGAACATTCCCCCCTAGGATTTCATTCTATTCTTGCAGATCCCAACATATCAACATGATGGCAATTTATCAGGGTGGAGGGGAACTAAAAACCAAATTACTTACATTATCTACATTGTAAAGCTGTTACACTTTAACTCAAGGCATTAGCTTTAAGACAAAGCAATATAAGAAGTGAGCCCAACAACACTTCCAAAACCTCACAAAATGAGAGACTTTGCAGTTCTTCATGTTTCTGTTATTCTACAAGCTTGCAGATACTAACTTTCCTCAGATCCCCTGCAACAGCAATGTGGCCACTCCAACTTAATGCCATTAAGTCACCTTCACCTAATCAATCCCCAATACAGACATACATCAACACTTTCACTTTCTCTCTTTCTCCCCCATATAATCTCAGAGGGAAACAAGCTCAGAACTGAGTTTATACACCAGTCTACCCAAAACAGCCACCAGCACCACAAGGCAAATCAACATTTGGCTGCTCATCCAAATGCAAACCAAGGCAAAAAAAGGGGTACAGGCTATGGAGGGGCAGGTGGTTTTCCCTGTGGCCATTTAAAAAGCAGCAAAGCTTCTGGCCTCTCTCAGGACTGGAAAATTGAAATTTCTTTAGGCCAGTGTAGAGGAACAGAGAGCAGCCAGAGGCATTAGCCGACCTGTAGCTGCATTTTACCTGAACTAAGCGGGAGGATTTAAATGGATGCTTTGTACAAGCTATTCCTAAAAATGCAAACATGTCCTCAATGGTTTTCCCCTCTTCTCCCTCCTAGCTCCCTCTAGTGCTTTTAAGCATATACTACCTTTTCCTTCTTATTTAATGCAAATATATATATATATATAAAAATAAATAAAAAATCATCTCAGCAACTGTTAAGAGCTGCATTAAGTCTTGTAAACTGCTCAGGAGTTTTTACATATTTTTACATAATACTACATATTATTCGCATCATAATCACACACTGACACTGGCCTTTCTACTAGAAACCTTTATGTATTAAATACTTGAAGTACAGGCCAGTGTATTTAAAATTTTATTCATTTTAAAGGCGTCCATCAGCTACATCCTTAGAGAAAGTGATAAAATGAATCTCTTTCCTTGCACATTCCCTCCCCCAAAGAGGAATTACATCTAAACAGGAGGTTACTATAGCTTAACACTAAAAAATAAAACAGATCAAAATTTTATGCCTGCTCTATAATGTCACTTAAAAATGTTAATTGCATCCCTTATCTACTGTGTCCCAACATAAAACACAATCAAGAACCATACCTGCACTCTCACTTTTATGAGTGGAGGAACAGCGAACTCATGACATCACACTTTTTACCTGGGAATGTGTGCAAACAGAAACTAGTCCTCCAAAATCAGTAACTCCCTGAAGAGCTGAGCAGATATTTTTAACATAATTAAAGCCTTCACCTCTCTGGACTGCTTCTATCCCAGCTCTGTACAGTCAACCACTTCAGCGGCCACATTTGTTTGTCTAAGGTCCATTCACAGAATTAAAAACGTGAAAAGGAAAGCTCATTTCAGAAGGAACAACAAAAAGAGCTTTGCTGAAGATCTAAATTAACCCCTCATCACACATGTACCTTGAGAGGCCCAATCTTACAGTTTTTATCACAGCACACACAAAAAAGTTATTTACAGTAGCAACAAACAAAAGTTATACATGGCCAAATAAGCCCTCACTGTCTAGTATGCTGGAAGATAGTCCTTGCATCACTGCTAGCACTTTTCCTCATTAGATTGCAAAAGTCTTTCACGTGTATAACAGCGTTTATCTCCCATTTCTGAAACACTCAAACATGAATACTGTTTAAGTCTTCTCACAAATACTGAATTTAGCTGCTGGTTTCCATGTAACTTTAGCAAGCAATTTTCTTAATATTAGGCATGAGTTAGTACAATAGCATGGGGTACTGCATGTTAAGACATCCCCCCTTCCAACATGCTCGCATATTCTAAAAAATCCTCATGTATATCCTCTACAGCTGCCCTAGTGGTGAAAGACAAAGTGCATCCCTAACCAGAACTTTAAACTTCCTAACAGTGCTTGAAGCTGAAAACTGTATTACCGCATATTCATCTCACTAATAGTGATGTGCAATGAAAATACTAGGCAGATCAACTGCCTTTTGACAACAATAATTTCTTCATACCTAACATGTGACTCTGTTTCTGACAAGCTAGAAGGCATTTTGGGATTAATAAGACTCTTTCTCTATTGACCACTATTATAGAAGTCTAGAGCATTCTTCACCAGATGCTCTCAAGATGATTTGCAAACAAACAAAATTAAGCTTAATTTGAAACACAAGTTAAATGCTCCTGTAAGGCACTCGTCATAACAGCCATTCTAGTATAAGGAAACTGAGGTTGCAAACACCCAAAGGTGCACAGTCTAAAATGTACTGTTGAAGAATGTTAGTAGATAGGAACTGTCATTCTGGATCAGACAAATCTCCATCAAATTCCATCTGCAAGAGCAGCTGACACCAAGTGCAAAGTAGAAAAAGAAATATATAGCAGAAGGACCACTCTTCTTCAGCTTCTGGCAGTTAGCACCTTTGAGGTTTCCTGAAGTGTCATCCAAAATCACCACACTATACAGCTACAAATGGCTCCACACCCTTTCGCTTTAAAGATCCTAAAAGAGCAACTATTCCTCTTCTTGGGGGACTTTGAAATCATACCTGCAATACTTAGATACACAGATTGCTCCAGATTGCTTCTGAATCTCAAGACTGAGCAGCCAAGAGAGCTCGGAGACTGCTATTTTCCTCTACATGACGGATCACACAAGAAAACAGCACCATCAGTAATTTACTGCCTTCCAGTTAGTTACTTCTTCAGGGCAGCAAAGGCCAGAATTTACACACAGAACCACTGTATTTTTCAAGTGATTGCCCCAGACAAGAGAACAACTACTACCAGGAAGTCCCATACAGAGGTAGTGTTGTACCAATGAAGAAATGTGTTCAGACCAAAGAAATCGAGAGTCAGGTCCCATCTGTGTCATACACTTCTATGTGATCTTGGAAAAGCCACTTAGTCTCCCTATGGGAAATTCAAGGCACTCAAGACCATACGGTGCTTTGACACTACAGTGATGGAACCCAAACAAACATACTATGCAGTACCCAGCTTGCTGTGTCCATTTCTTGTAGACTGGGTGTCCTGGTTTCAGCTGGGATAGAGTTAATTGTCTTCCTAGTAGCTGGTAGGGTGCTATGTTTAGGGTTCAGTATGAGAACAATGTTGATAACACACTGATGTTTTCAGTTGTTGCTAAGCAGTGTTTAGACTAAGTCAAGGATTTTTCAGCTTCTCATGCCCAGCCAGTGAGAAAGCTGGAGAGGCACAAGAAGTTGGCACAGGACACAGCCAGGGCAGCTGACCCAAACTGGCCAATGGATTATTCCATACCGTGGGACATGACATCCAGGAAATAACTGGGTGGATTGGGGGCAGGGGATAGCCACTCAAGGGCTAACTGGGTGTCGATCGGCAGGTGGTGAGCAATTGCACTGTACATCATTTGTACATTCCAATCCTTTTATTATTACTGTTGTCATTTTATTAGTGCAATCATTACCATTATTAGTTTCTTCTTTTCTGCTCTATTAAACTGTTCTTGCCTCAACCCATGAGTTTTACTTCTTTTCCCGATTTCCTCCCCCATCCCACTGGGTGCAGGGGAGTGAGTGAGTGGCTATGTGGTGCTTAGTTGCTGTCTGGGATTAAACCATGACACTGGGATAATGAGCTTGCAGTTTGTATGATGTACACCTCCACAAACCATACTCATAGGCAGAACAAACATCTGAGTCTCTTGTCATGAACTTAAAAATCCTACTAAAGCAGAACAGTTGAACCAAAACCAGCATAATACTAGGGTAAAAGAGTCTAAACCACTGCTTTCAGATGAAGAATTACAGTTTTTTCCAGTGTCAAATAATGAAACCTAAGCATTATTACAGTTCATGAAAAATGGCTGTTATTTTTAAGCAAGTGTTGCTCCAAACTGACTCACCCGAAGTCACACAGGAAAATCTCTGGCAGTTAACACTGCTCCCCTGGATAAATGGGAACCCATCTCTTCTCACATTTTGCTCTTTACCAGTTTTTGTCCTGCAACAATGTTAGCTTAACATACTGGATCATGATAGGCAACCTTGAGAATTCATCGAGCTCAAGCTGCGCTCAGAAATGTTGTCTTCACAAGTACCCCAAAGTCAATCCTCCTGACAAACAATTAAATATATTCATCACTTCTCAAATTGCAATCTATTTGCCTTCACATGGCAGATACATGATCAGTCAATGCCACACTGGATGCTTGCACTTTCTGTCCCACAATAAGGATCATAACATGACTTTAATGTGATCATCCTACCTGTTAGGTGATGAATGGTCCCTTATTGTCACAAATCCCCTATCGCAGATTTCAGTCACATATTCTTCTGGGCCCAGGATGGAGCCTCCAGTGCCCCCCTGAAGAGTTAGTTATGTAGTAGTCCATCCTGGCCAAAAGTTGACTATATTGAGCCAATTAACCTGTAAGGTATTCTATGAAGTCCAACACTGTTACTCCCCAACAGGGAAAACCTAACTGTACTTCCCACCCTACTAAAAAGCCATCCGCTGTTCTCCCCATCTATGTTGCCCAAGAACCAACGTTGCAAATTAATTATTATGTCAGACACATACAACCAGAAACTGTCCAATTAAGGGCTGAGTCCCTTTTGTTTTAATTAATAAACCAGGGTCATTCCTTGAATTCCTTGAATGGCAGCAGGCACACTGCAGGTTGGCATGTTTTAGCGCAGGAATTCTGTCCTGAACAAGGACCGACATGCAGCAGTGTGCTTTTCTTCAGGACAATCTCTGTTTTGGAGGGAGAGCAGCTGAGGCACCTGGGTGTGCTTTGATTTAACTCTGCTCCTGGGTAGCCTCAACAGTGAAGATCCCTGACAGGCTCTGTATACCTGGAAGAAAATAACTCACCACATGACATAAATGGCAAGCTCTAGATATATAGGTTGTATCAGGTCAAATACACTAATGGAAATCTTCTTGGCAAACACCACTCCTCTGCACATCTCTCAATGAAATCTGACAGCTCCTTTATCACACAGCATACAGACTTATACTTAAAAACATTGTCATGTCCTCTGGAAATAGTTCAAGAAATTATGGTTTTCTCATGCTAACAGTAGCTTACATATCTGCTCTCTTCCTACAGAAGCTACTGATAGTTTTTCTCCTGTCTTGTTTTTGCAGTATGCATTCACAAAATAACTTCACCTGCCATCAAAATCTACGCTTCTGATGGGTAGAAGACTGTTACTTCCAATTAAAAAAAAAAAATAAATCATGATTGGCACTGAACATGAGTAAGATGCACCCTCACAAATTAAAAAGGAGTCTCAGGCTGTATCAGCCCAGACATGGGAAGTTATCTACTATCTTTGCAAAAAAATAACACTTAGATCGTAGTCAGAAGCTACCTGAGTCTGAGCACCTACAGAACACATTTTCTAGTATCATATCTGCATTCAGGACCTCAATTCTCTCTCTCATATGACATTCTCCAATCTCTGTCTCATATGACATTCTCCAATGTCATGTCCAAGCCTAACATCACAAGGAGACAAAATTTTGTATCTATTAAATCAAGCAGAGATTCCCAAACACAAGGACTCAGAGCTGTAGGCCTGATAGCTGAACTGAGAGAGAAAAGTCTCAAAACCATTTCTTTGAAAACAGCAGTGCTCATAAAATAAGGACATAAAATTATGTCTGGCATTATTGCCAATTTTGGAGTTTCCACCCAAGTACCAGTGAAAAGAAATGGCTTTTTTCCTGAGAGCAGGCAGAATCCTGTGAGAAGGTAACCTAGCAAGAGTCATACCAGTTAAACTTTCCGTGACCACAGCAAGACAGTCTCTACTAGCTGTCACCATGGGATGAAATTACTTTCACAAGCGTAAGAACTGCCATTGAAAGATTTCAGCACACAAAGACCTGTATCAAACAGCTGCATATCAGCCAAGTAACTAAAGATGTAAACCTAAGCTATTTAATACCTCATCATTTAACCCAACAACTACACTACCCATTTTTACATTTTTCCATTTTAAGAAAATATAGATGGCGTGGTTAGGAAGTTTAAAATTAACAAGTAATAAGAATTTGTGACAATTTACACAGAACTTGCTTTTCTTTCAAAACTGAAGACAGGATCTATCTGCTTCCTATAGATTTATGAAATAAGACCTTATTTGGTAAAAAAAAAAGTTTGAAACAGATTTTTTCCTCTTCTCACAACAAGAATTAACGTAACTACCAACAAAGGAATTTAAAGATTGCAAAGATGTACTCTGGTTCTCACAAAGCATGGATTACTGTCTGGCGTAGCTCAAGAGCTTCTTGAACAAGAGCAGCTTTTTAAAAGATCTTGGTTCTTGATGTTAATTTCAAGTGTTGGAGAATCTATGAATTCCATCAATAAGCTAGTCCAATAGTTAACCAGGTAGCACTTCAAATGCAAATTCGTATTTTATTACTTTCTGCTTCCTGCCACTGTGACTCCTGTATTTGCAAATGTATGCTCTTTGAAGGCTCTCCATTTTGTTCATGCATAGGTACATGATCAAATCACTTCAACAAACTCAGAATTTACTTCATCACTATCTACATTAAGTGTGTAGATACATTTTTCCAACACCTACAACCAGTACTGACTTCAATTAAACATATCTTGAAGTGAATCCATCAAACCTGATTATATTCCAGAAATGAGGTCAATAATATTGGAAAGGAAATCTCCCATTCTGTGTTCAGTACATTCAACTACTATCAGCTCTTGGCTGCCGCTTACCTACAGGGAGTGTCTTGTACACTGCCTGTTGCCCATGAGTCTCAGTATCTTGCAGTACTGGTTTTTTGGATACTGCTCCTCATCCTTAAGGTACATCCAGCCTTTTATCATGGTGATTAACTTCCCAAAGCTTTGAGTCCAGTTTTCAAAAGAGTCAGCTAATGTGCTCTTTAATTCAATCAAATACATGAGGTTATGCCATCATTTGCCATTTTTCTACTTTACATGGCCTAGATAAAACTGTCAGGAAGGATTTTGCATTTTTTTTCCAACTGTGTGTTCATTTGGGTTTGGGTTTTTTTGCAAACAAACATCCAATGACTGAACATCACAAAATTATATTTTAATTCAGTGATTCTTCATAGAGTGTAACATTTACAGGAGTCCGTTTTAGACAGACTAGATCAAATCCTTAATCTAACTGGTATACAAGACATTTTATAATACCTGTTTTCTATTAATGATCTTGAATAGCATTTGCTATGCGACAATCCTTAAAATTTTGGGCAGTTTTACATCAGCCATTAAAAAAAAAGTTAGACTCCATAAATTTGTGACACAAATTTTCAAAAGTGTTCTTTCAGTCTTTATTTACTGCTGTAATATGATGGATTTGTTCATAGTTATATGATTATTTGCAATATTCAGCTTCATTCTCACTACAGATGCACATAACAGTTCTGCCTTTTCAGCACTGTTGTTGACAACTCTAGCGCAGCCATCAGACATATGTCACTGTTCTTTTTGTTCCTGGTATTTTTAGAACTTCTTATTAGCCCTCGATCCTAAAGAAAATCTGGAGAGTTTTCTTTAATCATCTTTGCAAAAAATTACTTACTCCTATGTATTGGCTGCTGCCCTTGAACCACTTCTAAATCAAGATGGGAGTCTTCCTTTGCTTAAACTATCTTTTCTTATTCAACACTGCACATTCTAGATAGCAGTGTGTTCTCACATTCTGCCCCCCCCCGCCCCCCAAATTTGAGAGACACTCTTGTAAGCAATGTCAGAAGTATATTAGTGATGTAACAGCACATTACATCACACAGAACATAAGATTTGCTTAGTCCCTCATGGTTTATATCCTCAAAGATGGGAATGTCACATAGTTTTGCAGCCATCTTCTCCCATGACCTTATGGACTACGATGAGAGCTTATGAACAGTTATGAGGAGATATTCAGTTTACAGGGTGGAGAGGGGAAAAACAATGGGTAACATCTCTGTGAATGTTTTCTTAGCATTTAAATGCTGCCCAAGAAACTAGAATAGCACGAGGAAAAATCTCAGGAAATCCTCCAGCAACACCTTCCTTTCCCTGACAAAAGGGTGGAACATAGATGAATTGTAAGGGCATGCATCTCTTTACATTAATGTTGGGTTTTTAAAGGGAAAACCCTTTTCCAAACAACCAAAAGACTACCAAGCCAATTTTACCTCAGAGTTCATTCAAACGTGTCTTCATTCAAACTACCTTTGACCAAAAGCACTTAGTCTTCTTACTTTTGTATTTTGCCCAAGGCTGCGTACGATGCTTGGAATGGAGCAGTACAGATGTTGCAGGCAGTTACAGACCTAAACACAGATTGCAATATAAAAGACAAGACCTATTACTGCCCTGCAGATGAGGAGGAGTAGGACCAAAGGTCAACACAATTTCTACGTAATAAGCTTGCATTTAGAAGGTTTAGCCTTACTTAGCTCATTTGCTTAAACCAGCTTGTCCAAAAAAACCCAAAAGCAAACACCAAAATCAAACCAAACCAGAACTATCACACCCCTCAAAACCACAGACTTTTGCCAGTGCTTATGTGATGTACAGAATATTTGCCTTAACAGAGGACTACAACCACTCTGCAATCCTGCCCTCACCCTGTAAAGTTCAATTTGGTGCATTATTTCTAACAACAAATAAATCATATATTGCAGACAGCTCCTCCTGTATTCAAAAGCAACAGGTAGTGAATGACCACCATGAACTGGTAGTCTTTTGCTTATTTGCAAAAGTGAAAGACAGCTGCCAGACTGCTGATGAACTGCAGGGAGCACACAATTAAAGGTACACTTGAGGAGGGAAAGTCAATACACCCATCCCTCCCTGCCAACATATGAAAAAAGATGTAACAGAGCTGAATGTTACATGTTGCTCAGAACACAACAGGTGCTGGAAGTGAACTCTCTCTTGACATAATTTTAGTCTTTTCATATCCAGTAAGCTCCAGTGTCCTTACTTTAAAAGCCCCACACAACTTCCTTCCCACACTTAAAAGCAAGTGAACTGTATTTTTTGCTACAATAAATTTGTACATATAAGTTTGTACAAATGCCTTTGTGCTAGATTAACATGGGGTCTTTAAACAAAGGTCACCCAATCCAATAGTTGTCACTCAACTGTCCCCACATTTCAAAGTCCAGTTATACAGCAGTACTTTCTTCCATCTTAATTGTCTCTTGCAACAGGAAACACAAGGCACAAACTTTTAAAAGAAATCTGGTATCTCAGTGAACTCATGCTGTAAAATAATTCTAAGATGTTATTTCACAGTTAAGTTACTCTAAGATTACATTGCTGCCAAAAAGGGAAGACTAGCCCTTACTGCCATCACACCCCTTGCATCAGTTCTAAGAACGGCATGACTGCAGAGACAGATCAACCTGTCAGGCACCCCGGAAATTTAACAGCTGGAAAAAAACAAACCTCTCTTTTTCTTCCCCTAAAAATGCAGCTTCTGAAGAAGTGAGAGGAACTGTGGAGGGACTTAATAAATGTAACTTGTGTGAAATTTCTGGAACAACCATTTCTGGACAATCCATGCTACAACACTAAAAGGAAAAAAAAAAATCCATCCACCCATGAACACTTTTTTTGGAGGAGAGAGGATGCAATTTTAAAATATTTCTACAATATGCAGTGGCAAAAACAGTTAAACAAAAACCAAAATGAGCAAACAAACAAACTAAAACCCAAATGCCCCAAAAAACAAACCCAAAGATTCTGTCCATTCTTACTCATTCCTATACCCAGGCTGCAACCACACATCTTGATCTGCTAATGCAAGGGTTGTAGCACCTTGCTATGAATTTGTTAACAGACTCAATTCATCTTAAAAATAATTCTTCACTTAAAACATGCTGCTGAAGCACAACTCACATTTAATTGGTTCATCACAAACTTGACAGAAACCATATCTGCACACTAAACTAAGCTAACCAGCAGTATTTGGTGGACTTTTGTTTTTTTGGTAGATACACGTGAAATCTATTTCTAGCAGCACTCAATCTTACTACAACTTTTTTTTTTTAATGTCAGTCTGCTTGCCCATACCAGCATTTTGCTCATACTAAAGAGGAAGTTGCACAAACACTGTAAGCTGGGATAAATGACACCAACAATAAAATTAGAAAGCAACCCATCTATCTCTAGATGCTCATTTTGCCCCTAGGCCACCCCTAGTTCCCTGAAAGAAGCAGAAATACCAAGTGGCTGCACAGCAAATTAGATGGGGAAAGTTATTCAGATAAAATTAGCTGAATCAAATAAGGAACTTTTTTTTTTTTTTAAGGCCAACCAGTTCCCTGAGCAATGACAGAAATGAACAGGGGAGGGCTGAGAAGCACAGGGAGAACAGAACTGTTTTCTTTCTTTGCCAGTGCCAATTTAGTGTTCAGGGGACTGTGGCTTCCCTGACCCTTCATAAGGCTTATCAACAAAACCAATTGCAATAAATATTAATAGGACAATACTGCTTCCCATCCTTGCTCCTCATATTCTCTACACCTAACTGCCAGTTTCCACACCTCTACAAAGTCAGGCCAAACCACCTGCTGATGCAGCACAGTGAACTGCATCAGGAAAAACAATCAACTGAAAAAAAAAGGGGGGTTTCTTCAGCTAAATCCGTTTTCCCACAGGAAGCTGCGACTAAGGATTATTTAGTCCAGAACATTCTTTTATGAGCCCTATTGTTGAGCCTCTACACCACAAGATGTATTTACTCTGTTTTCTATGGTTGTAGTCAAATTCCTTTTGGTATATTTGAAACCTTACAGGTTTCAGTTTTATTTGAAAGCAGTTATTCCATCTACACATAATAATGACTTCAAGTTTTTGCCATACGCCACCTTTTCATGGCTTTTATTCAGGCAGGTCCAGTTCTATGCCAGGCACTCACTCCCTTGCCTCTGTGCAGCTGCTGCCAAGACCATCACTAACCGAACAACCTTACATCAGCTGGAATCACAAGGACAGCTTCCTCCTCCACACTTTGATTTAAAAAGTAAAAGGCAAATCAAAAAGAAGTTGTGGAGCACCCCACAGAACATCTCTTAAGAGTGGGAACACTGCAAATTCACTAAATTTTGAAGATTGCTTAGAGATTTTTTCTGCTACATCTTTGTTTAATGAAAATGCTTTGTGCACATACTTCAATCTGTATGCAAACCCACAAATAGAGCCCATCAAAAGGGACAGAACAGTTCACAACCACTAGCTTTACTTCAGAAAATACCAGTGAAAATTTATTTCAGATAAATGTATAGTTATGTTCACATGCAGATATGGAGACAAAAAGGCTTTTAAACATCCATTTATTTTGGGTTCCTTTCATCATATACATCTACTGCCTGAGATCTCAGGACCTTTCAAGCGCAACTGTAATTACAGGCTTTCAGATCTTGTTAATTCATCCAAGTCACCCAAAATTAGAGGACACAGTTTTAGGTCTTGATCAGTGTGTTGTGGTGGGGCTGTGGCACAGCAAAGACAACACATGCTGCTCAACTTGGTCCAACATTATCTAACATTTAAACCAGTCCTTGCTTTTTGTGTTCATGTAACTGTCTGGAAAATATGTTGGCAACGAGTACTGAGACTTTAAGACAGAAATATAGCTAAACTGAAAACATTTCTACTACATAAACAGTCTATAAAGAAGAAATCCATTACATGACCAGTCTCCAAATGCAGACCTTGAAGGACATGCCAGCTAGTGGACAGTTAAGAATTTCAGCATATTGGGCCAGACTCCAAAACCCTCAAGCCAGTTGGTAATTACCAGACATCTAGGTCCTCCACATGAAAGAGGGCTATTGTTTAAACAGTGACACAAATTTTTCCTTTCCTTTTCATAGCCAGTCTCTGCCTGTGTTTTAAGATTCCCTTAGGACCATAACAGTATATGATTTTAGAAGCTCATCTTCTCAAACAGACAATTTGTTCGACTTTTAGTTGCCAGGAATGCAAATGTGCTTACATCACAGGTAGAACAAAATCATTTTACAGGCTTTGCAGAGATCCCAAATCTCCCCTTTCTTTAATAGCTGGAAATAATAATATCCAAATAACATAATTAAAACCTAACATAACTACAATAGCAACAGAATTACCAAACAGAGTAACAAAACATACTGAGGGCCTGTAAATCGTCTGTGATAAGTCCAATTAGTAAGCAACATACCTACACAGAATATTAGTCTGTGTCTTCATAAATAATGACGTGTTACAGCAAAACTTCTAAGATAAACCAAAGGATGCCTCATTGAACACATTTTTTAAAGAAGCAATGATCTATGATCTGTATAAAATTATCCATTCTCTGATCTGTTACCTTAATCAGACTACATATAAACCATACTTAACCTAATCAATGTAGTAAAAGAGAACCTTGTGAGGTGTGGACACTTATCTATAAGGGAGCAGTTAAATCACCAAGGATAACAGGGAGGCTAACAGAGAAGGAGCTGGTAAAAGTACTCCATTGATATGAAGATAACTTTAAGAAGAGTCAATAACACAAAGAGCGAATCCTGTCACAAAAGGACAAAATGCTAAATGAGAATTACAAAACATTTTCTGAATGCCCATGACTTTCCAAAGTCTATGGCTTTGACTACTTTGTTATTTTCTGGAGTCTGACTGTTGTCTCTGTACCCCACCCAAGCCTCTCTGACCATATGAGGAAAAACCCAAATCCCCACAGCATTCAAGATGATAAAAACATCCCTGGAGAAAAGAACTGGATGAGATAGTTCCTTTTGGACCAGCTTCATCTCCTCCCACTCAAAGGAGCCATTTGCAGTCTGCCTGTCTATGCAATCGTTTATCTGAAGTCTCTAAATCCAACCAGAACTATGTAGCACAAAAGCATAATTCAGCAATTCAATCAACAGCACCATTCACCAGGACAGTCAGCCCTTTCACTGTCACCCTAACAAAGGTGCTAGCAAATGCATAAGCATGTGGAACGGGCTGTCCTCACCTCTAGGTGCAGTTAGTCAGTCCAGGTCTAGACTGCAGAGTCCAAAGAAGCTTATACCACTGCTAGAGGAGTGCTGCGGGCAGGTTACCAGCATGTCAGATCAGCATCGCTTGTGAGCTTCTGCCACCTAACAAGTTTGGGAAGAACTGAGCTTACTGGCTCACTGGCAGAATTCACTACTGGGTTGCAGAAAGCCTATCTTAGAGCTCTAGACAAAAACAAAACCAAGGAAACTTAGGTATGTTTCAAACTGCCTCCCCATTGTAATTAATTTTGTTTTAAGAAAGACGTATTTCCCATTCCCTTTGCTTCAAATAACAAGCAAAATATACCACTAATTTCTCTTTTGTCCGAGAAACAAAGTCATGTGCTTCCAGCTTTTTCAATCACTCCAAGTTGCTAATAAAAGCTTTTGAGTACTACCAACACTTTATAGGGAATAACACAGATTACACCAGCGTTACCTCTTCACTACATGTTCTCTGCATTCACTTGCTAAAATACAGAAAACTGCACTTCCAATGACACTGACATAAAGCACATTTTTATATGTGTGAGTGCAAAAGTCTGATCTCAATCCATCCTAAATTTTATTTTAGTAGGTTGCTTGCATTAGCCTCCAAAGACAGCCTCAGCACTTCACTCTGAGCGAGCACCATGGACTGCTGGGGTGCACATTCATTGACAAGCACCAGGCAAAAGACCCCGCTATAGTAGATGGAATAACCTCTAGGAGCTTGCTCAGAGCAAACGAGGTGCCTTCCTCAGTAGCTGCAGGGTAACGCCATCGACTGCTTCCATGTAAAACCGACATCGTGATTAGATTCCTAATACTTACATTTCAATGGCTTATTGCTGGGAAACGGATCAAGCTCATTTGCTGCTCATGACCATGAAGCACATGGCAACTTTATCATCACAAAACCCCAATCACACGATCACCCTAATCATATCAGGCAAGCAGACATATACAACCCTGTAACCCAGCCATAATCACTTTAGAACACTCATTGTTTATGATACTGCTATATCATCTCCATATTGCTGATAAATGCTTACCACATAGTTTCAAAGTACACAGGCAACCACCGAAGGCCATTTAGCAGGCACTTAAGGAAGGAAAACTTTATGAGGAAATCACCTTTTAAAAAACTTCTAATTAATACAATCACTATGATGCTGGGCTCCATCCTCTCTGTATTTGGTATATTCCTCATATATAATTTGTAATGCCACAAGTGTTTCATAACACTCAGTATTCACTTGCACATGCACATATATCAGAAATTGAGTACAATGAAATTACTTAATCTGCCATCATCACCTCATAATGCAGTATATTCCAAGAGCAAGAAATGCTTGTACTTAATTTTAAAATAAACAATTACAGGAGAGAAATCTCTCTCCATAAAACATAAACTACTATTTTTATTGTGAAATTTGTCAGCACATTAGTAATGCTGAGCCACCCTGTTCCCAATGATATTATTGTTGTCTCATTTCTCTCTGTAGAGTTAGGCAGTACTCATGGGCTAATCAGTGAACTTCAAACACAGGCACAGATGTAGGCATGCCTGTGCAAACATTTAAAAAGTTTTTATATAAAGTAGAAAGCAGATGATACCAAAATCTTCTGTAGGATCCTAGGTCCAACCAGAGCCCCAAGTCAGGTAAACATAGCATTCCCCCACAGCCAAATTAAATTTCTACACCACCCCCACCCCCCAGAAAAACTCTAAAGAAATACTTCTAATAATATCCACAAGATTAGAAACGCTTTGACAATTATTTGAGCATATTATGTTTACCTCTAGTTTAAAGTGGTGGTAAAAAAAAAGAAGTGACAAAAAAGTGCTGACAAACCACTCTACCCACCTTTTAAGAGCAGGATTATTTTTGCCATTCTGAAAAATCCCTTTACATAGCTACAATACAAACACTTGTAAAGTAATGCCTTTGAAAATTTTAAGGACAATGTAAACTTCTTTTCACACTTTGAATAAAAAAAGGTAGTATTGATTTGGCACTTCATAGGATACAGCTGCAACCAGCAATGGCAAATGGCAGCAACCAACAGTGAAGTTAAACAATGCATTCGCTTACCAAGTATTTTAATTTGATGGGCCGGAATCAAAGGCCCAAACCCCCCTCAGTTAACCTGCTTTTATTCTGCCCCACTCCCCACCCACATGACTGCAGCACCATCGAGCTCAGCCAGCTGCCAGGACCTCTTTGGCCAAGACAACTTTCCACAGGGGCCTAGAGACTGCCCGGCCTCCATGACACCTGTGGGAAGCCCCACAGGTGGGGAGCGGCAGTGGGGCACAGCTGGCTACCTCACCCCACCCGACATGCTGAGAGCAGCACCACATCCCCCAGCACCTCAAGCCCAAAACAGCGGCCGGGGCCATGCCTGCAGCCTTAAGCAGATCAGCTGCCTAACCCGGCCCTTTCCCCCTCGCCCTCCTCCACAAGGCAGTACTGTGCCAAGATGGCGGCGCTCCCACAGCCCCCAGCACGCGTCACCACCCAGCTGTTCCGGCACGGCCCCTCCCACACAGCGGAGACGCCCCGCCCCTCCCGCTATCCCCGCCCCAAGATGGCGGACACACCTGTCTCTGGGCTCTCCTCCCGACCCCGCCTCCGCGGCCACACGAGTAGTCGTCCCCCGCCCCCTCCAGCACCGCCCCATTGGCCAGCACCGCCTCGCACCGGCTACCCCGCCGCAGCCAATAGCAACAAAGAAAGGCGCGCATCCTTACGTAGGCAGCCCACCTCCTGCGCACAGCCATTCGCTGCCGCGACCCGGCCCCGCCTTGCGCATGCGTAGTAGCCTTGCGCAAACGCGGAAAGTTCGCCGTCTAATCATCACAGTCCTGCACGCCCCACCCTGCGCTGTAGGGCAGGGGTAGGTGCTATGGCCTTGGCGCATGCGTTGTCGCCACAGCCGGGCGGACGGAGGGGCGGTGTGGCGGTTAGTGCGCAGGCGCAGCACCCGCCGTGCAGGCGGTGGGGGCGGTAATAGTTTGGCTGGTAAAGGGTGGGGCGGTAAGACCTCCTTATCATGGCTGCGCTCCCTGGCGGCCGGCAGCGGCGCCGCAGTGCGCGCTCCCGGCGGCGGAGTGTGTCCGGGCGCGGGAGGGAGCGCGGCCCGGCCTGGCCCAGCCCAGCCCAGCCCGCAGGTACCGTTAAGCGGGGATAGGCCTAGGAGCGGTGGCGAACGAGGAGGAGGAGGAGGAGGAGGAGGAGGAGGGCGGCGGCGGCGGCGGCGGCGGCTGGCCGGCTTGCCGGGGCTGGGTCCGGGCCCGGGCCCGTGGTTCCGCCGGGACCGCGCCGTCTCTCGGCAAAGTCTGGGATGGGGGTGGCCTGTCCCTGCGAGCGCCGCGGCGGTCAATAACGCCGGGTGCGTCGGGCGGAGCTGTGTGGGAGCTGTCACCCGGCGGGGGAGATCGGCCCGGCCTCCCCCCGGGGCAGCCCATTGCTTCCCACACCTCGGGGAACGCGTGCCTGAAGGAATAGGAGGAGTCGGGGTGACCCCCGCGCCTCAGCGCGGCTGTCCGTCGTCCTTTCGGGTTTAATCCTTTTCTTTCCTTGATCCCCAGAGACGTTGGCGAGAGGAGGTTGGAAGGTGCTGAGGCGAGGCCCCGAGTGGTGCATGAGCGTCCGACGGCCGGCCCAGCGGGGCCCCTGACCAGAGGTTCGCCCTGCCACTAGCTCACCCCCATGAGAGGTTCTCCCCTGCCACAGCTTTGCCCCCACAAGAGATTCTCCACCAGAGGTTTGCCCCCACAATAGGTTCTCCCCTGCCACAGGCTCAGCCCCATTAGATGTTCTCCCCCACCACGGGTTTGCCCCCACCACAGGTTCACCCTCTGTCAGCCGTTGGCAAGCGCTGGCACAGGGCTCCCAGCCTGACAGGCAGCCTGGCTCCCATCCACAGGTCCTTCAAGCTGACCCTGCAGTGGTTGTCAGAAGACAGCAAGATTGACGCACCGCTCTCCTACCTCAGCTGGGCTCTGCGCTGGCCCCGACGAGTGTAACAGCCCTCCATGCAGCTGCCCCAGAAGATGGAAGAGAATAGAAGTAAGCCTAAAAAAAAAAAAATAATGTTTTAAGCAGTCATGAGGCAGATCTTGTGAGAAACTTTTCTAGGAATCAACAGTCTTCACTTAACCCCTTTTCCCAGTCAACCAGCTGAAATTTCTGTGCCAGAATGAATGGAAATCTTTTTTCAGCTATAGCACAGAAAAAAATTAAGTAGCTAACTTACAAGTAAGGTATGTTTTATGTTCTCTGTGTCATTTGTGGTGACAGTCAGAAATTTGATACCTTCAAGGTGGTCAAAGAATGCTGCCTTACTTCTTGGTGTTACTACAGTAAAGATATCTTGCTTTATCTTGCATCTGTTGAGAAACAGATTCAGTAATTTTTTTACCTAAAAAAGCCTTCATTTTTTTCCTAAATAAATTAGTTTACTTGCAGTACTGCTGTACTGACAGCATTAACTAAAAAAAAACCCAAAAATAGAGAAGTGTGAGCTAATAGAAAGTGGAGGTTATGTAGGCTCAGCTGAATATGCTGGAAAGTATGGGTCATCTCATGACAGCTTCATGCTTTAGGGATAATAAGAAATGACCTATGTAAAAAAAAAAATTTCCTCACACAGCTTGTTTCATGTGAGTGTTCTTCAGCTAGGTCTTGACAAGATGTGTGATGACTATTTGAAAATGGGGTGACTATTTCACCACATTTCTTTCTCACACAGTTGCCTGCTGTGGGATTTACTTGTATAAATTTTGAAGATCTAAGTAGCTAAAACCATTTTAATTTCTCACCTGATCTCTTACTTGTCCATTCTGCACCTCTTGCAGCGCTGTGTGACTGCTTTGAAGTGGAGAACCTTACCAGTTCCAGGGAGGAGAGGATTGAAGGTAGTACAATTTGGATTTATGGAGGGGAAGGAGAAGGTAGTATATGTTTGGCACCATTTTGTGAAAATGGTAAGGGGAAGAAAGTAGTTTTGCCTTTTATGGTGTATGTATAAGATGTTAGTCAGCAGCACTACAGCTCCTTTACAGGAAACATGCACTGAAGTATTTTTTCCAGTAGCTGGCATAAGTAGCCCTGGCCTTGGCTGCTTGTTTCTTGCTGTAGTATCATTCCCCTGCACAATGCTGAAAAAAGACAGATATGGCCACAAGGATCCTATAGAGGAAAAAGAAAATCCCTCCAGAGGTAGTGGTCTCAGCCAGGTTTAGAACTGTTGCTACCAGATGCGAGTCCGCACCCTGAGTCATCAGCTGGTGAGATCATTTTGAATGCTGGCAAGGTAGATGCATCCTGTATCTGTTCATTCCCTGTCCTCTTGGCTGGGGTTGACAATAGCAGCATTAGGACTGGATGGATTAGTGATGTGGACATCTGACTTTATTAAAATGAAAATTATACTATAAACTTCATATGCAATCTTTGCTTCTCCATGCAAAACCAAGTTTTTGCTGCTAGAGTTTCAGGGCATGCCAGCACAAGAAGTGGGGAAGCATTTCCAAGGTGAGTGAGTGGTTTGAGCACTACATGTAATAGTGTATGTTTTATATCCTTTTGGCCTACACAAGGTTATAACTGATGACCCAGAAATGAAAAACTGTGTTCTGTCACCCATCTTCTGAAGTAATCTATCCACCAGTGCTATCCAGTCTTAGTAAATGTATTGAAATATCTGAAAACAGGTAAGAAATAAGGACAGCAGTTTTAATCTGCAGTGGTGGAACTTCTTACTAGGATTTTTGAATGTATATTTTTAAACACACATTAAATAACGCTTATTTCTCAGTATTTTAAACTTGTGATACTGTCATGCACAGCAGAAGGATGGGAATGGCACAGGGCAGATGTTGTCTCCTGGAGCAGTAGTGTAGGTTTCCAAAAAGTGTTGTGGGTGTTTTTTGTAATGGGTCTTTGACCTTTCCACATTTTTTTTTTAAATTTCTCTGAATATAAAAGTTCATGAAGTGATGTTGAGAGTTAGTGCTAAATCAGTTGTTTTACAAGATAAAGTACTTTCAACATTGCCTGTTGATATTAAAAATTATGCTCATAGCTGCTGGTGACATAAGTAGCTGGGGTTGTCATGACAAAAGATTTTTACTTTCTTCACTGCTGTCATGATGCTTTTGAGAGTAACCATAGAATCTGTACTGCCATAGCATTACTTCACTCCTGGTGTCTTGGGCAACAGAAGTCATTCTCTGGAATGACTTTGGAAATACTTTTTTACTAGCCTTACAAGAATGCAGTATTTCATGACTGCTGGGGAGGTGTCACCCTAGCACATTTGCCAGCCAAGATTTGCTGTCTGAAAGTGGAATATAAACCTAGTACAGTGACAGTGGACTCGACCTCTAGATATGGAGTAAGAAAACAGATTTACTTGTTCTTTTGTGCTTGATTATTGAAGAAGAGAAACGTTAACCATGAGAGAGCAAGCCTGTTCTCTTTTCTGGCATTGTCTGTTGACACACTGAACCATATTCCCCTTTCTAAGTCCTTGCCAAAGATGCACCACTAATGTTTTAACAAAAGCTTTCATGAGTGGGCTTGATACCTCAAAGGTACATACACTGGGAAGAGAAGAGGTTCTGAACCAGTAGCTTAAAAAGCATTTATTTAAACAAAATGTTCTTTATAAATGTTTCTAGTGGAGGAAGGAGGTACAGTATAAGGGGTGTATTAATTATTGCAACTGATATCACTTGGTGAACAAAATTTACCAAACTGCTTTTATCTGAAAATATTTTGAACATTTTTTCCCTAGAAGACATACAAAAAATATTGATAGGACAGGTTAGTCAGCTTGTGTAGCTAAGGGAGGTTACAGCTATAAAAAAATTTCCAAATGCCTTTTGTTTAGTAATATACTCAGTTTATTCCATTGAAAATTGTCTCTTGTGTCCCTTCTATGAGTTTCAATGGTGATTAATTTATAGTGGGACTAGTTTGCTGGTGTTTGGAGAAAGGGTCCCACAACACCCTTTATAGACATGCTTGAAAAATTGGACCATCAGAAGCCACTCCAGTTTGTCACTTGACCTCTGTTTAGCTTTCATGATTAGATTTATGAAAAGACTTCTGAAGGTTTAAGCCTACAAAAGAAGATAGCTGTCCTGGCTGGTTTTTCAGAAGTGCCTCCCAATGAAATGAGTGGGAGCCTTTGAAAAGCCCACTAGGAGCTACTTGTGGTTTTAGACTTCTTGGGAGCTGTACAGACTTGTAAACAGAAATCTGCTTTTCAGGTGATTTGAAGACGTTTTGGACACAACTGGGAGGTAGAAGAGTAGATGTCATATTTGAGCAGGTGCAAAATGTGCTGCTGTTGCTAAAGCAAAAGATCAAGAATGGAACTGCCACAAATCAAGGTTTGAAATCCTTGTAACAGTTAAGTTGTACTGCAAGGGAGCTGTGGCCTGCTTTGTGTAGGGCTGTGTGATATCTGCCACAATTCAGATATCTCTGAATTTGAATTACTTCGGAGTTGGCATTTTTAAGCACTTTAAAAAATACATCTGCTTTTTAAAAACCACACTAATCATTTCAGGTACATTTTGCCATTTTCTTATTTTGCCTGTAAACTTTTTCAAATGATGTGTGACTCTTAAGCACATAGAACTGAAGTTTTTCTTCTTGAGAAGTAGTGAAATACTTGTAGTGCCTTGTGTTTTGTTCATCATCAGAAGTTTTAGCCTTTCATCTCAGTGAACTGAATGGTGTTGGGGTAGGATTATAATTATGTAAGTATTATTTCATGTGGGAGACACCATTATAACTTGAAACGACAGTAGAAAAATGTGACAGCAATGCATTTAAGATTGTTCCTGGTTTTCATGGAAATAAGTTTCCTTTACATCAAAATCGGAAGTCTGATAAGCTTAAGAGCAGGACACAGTTTTCTTTTTACTGGTTTATTTAATTCAGAAAAATTACTTTTTTTTATTAAGTTGCCCACGTAAATGTAATCTGTGCATCTTACTGCTTTTTTTATGCAAGAAATTGTACAGTAGTGTAAGATGCTTTTAAACTGGTATAGCCACACAGTCTGCATTGTACTGCTTACTCTAAAATGGTAGCACAATTTTTTGTGTACTTGAGCTCCCACGTCTTGATTTTGATGACAAAATATTACACCAGTACATAGATAAAAGATGAACTTAAATCTCCAGGTGACACAATGAATCTATGACATAGTTAAATTCAAATTTTCCTATGCTTTATTCTGTAAAGATTTCAAACTAAAGTATTAAGATGGATTTTGCTGACTGTTGTCTGTCAACTTGTAATATTCTTTGCATGGGGTAAGAGATGGAGACAGAAATGGTTTCTTCTTTGTGTTTGAACTATCTGAAGGCCATTCCCACCAGCTAAGGAGTAGCATTAATTTGGTCCAGCCCTTCTTAGCCAGAAGATGACTAGTCTGATGACAAAGTAGAGAGAAACTCACACTAAATTGTGTTTATGTATATTACTGCCACTGGAGGCTACTGGTTTGTGTGTGTTTGGAAACATTCCAGCAGCTTTCCAAAAGCCAGAGCATGTTTGGTGCTGGTTCACAACACTAATATGAACTGTAATTTTACTGTAATTCATAGATGTGTCTGTTAAGGACTGTGGTGCAAAAGGTTTCTGATAGTATCAGTCTTGCAGTGCTCTAGATTAGCATAGCGAGGAAACAAGTGTCTCTGGAGGACCTACACCTTGTTTTCCCTGTTATCATTGTCCCTATTATCATTACTTAAATTACGCATCATATCTGTTTTGTTTTGGTTTTTGCATAGAATGCTGGCAGGCTTGGGCACTGGTGAATGAAGCTAATCTAGGTGATCTCTTAACCTTGACAAATGGTATGTGCAGCTTGATTGTATTTATTTGGTATGTGGATTTAATTTGTCTTGTTTTACTCACCAGGAGCTTATTTCCCGCATTGAAATTGATAAAATAGATCTGAGAAGCCTGTTAGCATTACAAGGGAAAAACCATAATTATTAGTTTCCTCAGGTACTGGACTGTGGACTCTTACCTGGGTTTGTACTTTTGTCGTTTGTGTGTATGTTTATATGGCTTGTACCAAGGGAAGAGAGTTTGAACTAGTAAGCCCTGATGAACCTAAGCTGGCTGCAAGCAGAGCCATCTTCTGCATGGCTCCACTAGCTGTAATACCCTGGTTTCGTGGTTTAAACCCAGCCAGCAAGTAAGCACCACGCAGATGCTCACTCACTTCCCGCCACTCAGTGGGATGAGGGGGAGAATCGAGAGAAAAAAAAGTAAAGCTTGTGGGCTGAGATAAGAACAGTTTAATAGAACAGAAGGGAAGACAATAATAATGATAATAATAACAATAATAAAATGGTAATAATAAAAGAATTGGAGTATATAAAGCAAGTGATGCACGATGCAATTGATCACCACTCGCTGGCCGATGCCCAGTTAGCTTCTCAGCAGTGATCCCCCCTGTAGGCCAGCTCCCCCCAGTTTATATACTGGGCATGACATCACATGGTATGGAATACCCCTTTGGCTAATTTGAGTCAGCTGCCCTGGCTGTGTCCCCTCCCAACTTCTTGTGCCCCGCCAGCCTTCTTGCTGGCTGGGCATGAGAAGCTGAAAAATCCTTGACTTAGTACAAACACTACATAGCAACAACTGAAAACATCAGTGTGTCATCAACATTTGTCTCATACTGAATCAAAAACATAACACTATACCAGCTGCTAGAAAGAAAATTAACTCTATCCCAGCCAAGATGAGGACACATGGCATCCTTATACAGATTTCTCTTCATTATTTGAGGTAAATGATTTTCATATGTGTGTTGTCTCCATGCACTTTGAAAGCTACATGGAAGATTTAAATGCGCAAATCACCTGGGGGTCTGTGAAAAAGGTTAAATATTCATGATGCATTTCTGCCTCAAGTTTGTCAATGCACACCTAAGTTTTCCCATTTGGGAAAAGGGAAGGAGAGAGGAGGAGCAGGAGAGTGTCAGAGTGTGTGTCATGTGTCAGCAAGTCACTCGCACACCTATATGCAAACACATTACTTTTGTTTAAATTATAAAAAGCAGTTTCCTTTTTTAGTAGTGCACTTGCTAGCATGCTCTTTCTTAGCCATAGTTCATGGCAGTGCATTATTTTTAATGTATTTTGGCAATTATCTCTTTAGTAACTAAAGTAAGTTTTACTATAAATTGAAATGTGGATTGCTGAAGTTCTTGCTTGCATTCAAATTTTTTCAGTAAGTGATATGTTTGATGGAGATGGCATACAGGAAACCAAACCCAAATTTCAGCATCTTCTTACAGATGACAACATTGCAAACTCTGTACAAGGTTCTCACAGGTCAGTGTATTTAATAGTTTATTCCATTTCCTTATTTGATATATTCCTCAGTGCATATGAGAGACATTAAAAGCTCTTGTATTTCTAAAGTCAACATTTTAAACCTATTGTGAAACGTACTGATTTTCAAAGTGAAAATATTTTTAACTTGAACTACATGGAAAATCTGAGGTTTTGAGTAGACTTCTCTAATTTAACACGTGAGAACTTTGCAGAGTAAAACAGGGCGTTAGATTGTGAACACAGATCAATGAGTATTACCAGGATTATCAGGGTTAGGAGTTAACAGTTTTTTAGTTCAGTTCTCAGGCTTTCACAGGCTGTGCAGATTGTCAGGCACAAGACTTAGTGTCTCTATATTTAGCCTCAGGTACTGATTTGGAAGATGGGGATAATGACATAATTTTGGGGTTTTTTTAATGTATATAAGTTATTTCTGTGAAGAAGCTGTTGCCTTTTTTTTTTTTAATGACTGAATATGTCTTCATATGATGTTAGGACAGTAACACAGTGCAAACAGTGATTCAGTGAAACCCTTGCCCTTCTAGCAAGGCTGTTTCTTTCCTGCACTAATAATATCAAACCACTAAAAAACTGAGCATCTTACTGGTTGTTTAAGATGCTGCTCTTTTTTTTTCTTTTTTTTTATTCCAAATAGCAAAAAGGAGGAGATGGAAAAAACAGGTTCAGGGAGTAAAGCAGCATCTAGTAAAATTCAAGATTTACCTTTAAGCCTGCAGTACCAGAACCACAAATGCTCTAGTGCATGTCTTGCCAACAGACCAGCGGGTTCCTACAAGGGTGAAAATCCTCTTAAGATACCAATCCTGTTTCACTTTCAAAGACGCCATGCAAAAGCAGACTGCCTTTCAAAAGTACTGGATGTGAATTATAAAGCTCCTTGTGGTCGAAGTCTAAGAAGCTTTCAAGATGTGCAAAATTATTTGTTTGAAACAGAATGCAATTTCTTATTTGTTGATCACTTCTCCTTCAACACATATGTACTGTTGGGCCGGAACACCATAAATCCCGAACCCCTCGTGTTTGATTTTGATATTAGCAATGGAGCCGAGTCTGTGCCTGTTTCCTTCTGTAATGATCTTGACCGCGCAAGATTACCCTATTTCAAATATCGGAGGGCGTCGTGGCCACGTGGATATTATCTCAACAATTTCTCCACCATGTTTGTTGGTTCATGTGACTGCACAGATGGCTGTATTGATAGGTAGGTAGAAAAATCTAATCCCAGACAAGTGACACATGATGCCTCAATAGTAGGGTGGTGGTTTAAGTCTGAAGGCACGCAGTACCAAACAGTGCCAAATAACAAAGGACCAACGCTGCTGGAATATCTGTGGTAGTTGTCTTGTGCCGTGCTCTGTGTTGACTGACACCACTGTGTCTTTGTCTTCTCCAGAATTTGGGTGCTCCTACCCGTCCAGCCTCTGTTGTAGGGAAGGAAGCGATCAACAGGTGGATTATTGTGATCCTTTCCCTTTCTTCCCAAATTGGCAGTGCTCCTCCAGGTGGAGCTGGCAAGCAGATCTTTCGGCTTTGGGAAATGAGTGGGGAAAGGAGAGTCTTGTGCCAGCAGAGGAAGGCTCGTTTCCTGGCAGGCAGGGAAGGATCCTGCATGACAACTTCTGCAGCTCCTGCTGTGGGATGGTATCCTAGAGAGGGGATGGGACGGGACAAAGTGGAGAGATCAGATCGTTTGGGACTTAGGAGGTTACTGAGGGCAGAGGAAAAAACATCCCTGTTCACAGCCTCTACATCCCATCCTTCCCCTTGGATAAACAGAAACTGAGAAACCCTGCGGTCACAGAACACATTTATGTCCTGAGCAGTTTAAATGGTATCGTTCATTGCTGTCTGTTTCTAAAGCCCTGTAAATCTGGGTTACATATTACTCTGTGGGAACCTGCCACAGTTAACATATGTGAGTTTGGTGATAATTTTGTCCACTTTCTTGAAGGGTGTTTGTCTTTGACTGGATCTTTGCCTGTAGGTTTTATTTGGTGGTGAATTTATTTTGTATTATTGATAGCTAGGGTAGTTATATGTGCCGGTGTGCAGTGTAATTGTGCATGACCCAACAAAAGCTTGAAATCACAGCCTAGTATAATAAAGCTTCAGTGATTAAAGTTACTTGGTTTCAGCTGAGTAGTGGGGAACAGCAAGCACATAACATGCTACTTCTTTGCACTGAACTCCCCCAAGAGTTGAGATGCTTTTGATGTGCAGTGTTGGGGTTCAGGATTTGGTCCATTGCTGTTTGCACAAACACTATGGGTCTTTGGAGTTGTCATGACATAAGATGGTGAAGACCAGCGTTATTGCTTGAGTTCTCCACTTCCTGGGGGCTAGGGTGAGGGGAAGGTAATAAAGTAGTGCCTAACAGGCTGGGGTGCTTTGCCAGAACAGGAGATTTTTATTCATTCATTCATTCAATCCATTTTACAGTGTCCTGTTTCTAATAAATTTCTGTTGTACGTCAGCTGTTTGCAAGGAGCTTGGCAGAAGAATGGGGCTGGGGTGGAGAAAACATGGTTATTGCAAAGCATGTTTAACCAGGCAAGAGACAAAGAGAAGGGCAGGGTGCCTGAAATGGCCTTGTGGAGAAAAGGGGCATGGGAGGGAAATACAGGTATACATAAAAGTGTCTGTGTGTATAGTCAAGTACATTTTAAATTATATAGATTTATGTTTAATTTACGCTACCCCAAATACATTCTGAGATGTTTTACTGTTATTTTTTTAGGTCAAAATGTGCATGCCTACAGCTAACTGCAAGAGGCTGTAGTAAAATTTCTCTGTCTCTGAGTAGTAAAACATCCTGTGGCTACAGTTACAAAAGACTGGAGGGACCTGTTCCTAGTGGGTAAGAAAGACTGAACTATCAGCTGTTATTTTTTTATTTGTATGCTCTTATTTTACTCCTGTAGTGTAAGTGCTGCAGGACTAAAATAACTGCAGTTTCTGGTTTACTGAAACCTTCCATTTTTGTCACAATTTTACTGACAGATCAGGGTCATAAACAATATTTAATTTGACTTGAGTAATAGGAGATAAAAAACCACTTTTGTACTGCAGATACTACAATTTTCACAGCTTAGTTCAAGGTCCAAGAAGAGTAACATAGTATTAGCTGGTCCGGGAGCTCAGACCCTATCTGGCCCATGTATTGGTTCATTCTGGCGTGACAATGTTACTGAAATCTGGAATAAAACTCCTTAACAGCAATGAGAAGTTAAGAAGCAGGCACTCCTTTATTGCAATGCTGGGCACACGGGGGATCACTCCACCTAGTGTGTACCCCTGGCCAGCCTAACTATGCAGGTTAAATACACACCTGTTATACATATTCATTAAATTTCCGAGAAATGTTATATATATCCATTAGTTTTCTGGGAAACTATTAACATATGCAAATGTCCTTCACGCATGCACATTAGAGGTCTCTGGTGGTCTTCAGTCGTCTTCTGGTGGTCTTTCATAGTCTTCCTCACTTGTCCGCTGCTTGACCTCTCTCAGGTGATTCTGCGCAGTACGGTCCAC
>JANZLQ010000008.1:31046940-31057832 GCA_026212715.1 Elanus axillaris
TCTACTAAAATATTTCTCATAATTCCATATTCATATTAGAATCAAAATCAATTCTAACTAATGGCAAATTGGTAACAGTAAGGAGAGAAGAGAGGGGAAGGGAACATGCCACAAGAGGAGGAGGTCTATCACAAGAACATCACAGCATGTAATCAGCCAAAGAAGTGGGAAGCAGTAGCCACCCTTGGGTTTTGCCCTGTTTGCTGTCCACCCATTTGCTCTGTAGGACCAGAGTCCTAAAGCTGCCAGTCTTGGTTATGTGTGACTCTTCCAAGAGTCTCCAAGGCCATTCCAGTGCTGCAAGTGTCCATCCTTTCTCTTACTCAGCTCCTGTGGATTAATATGTGGCCTGGAGAAGGTGCCAGTATCCTCTGTTGTTTAGGAGGGGAATTGTGCAAGGTAGCTTTCTTCAATAGCCAAAGGCTGAACCTGCAGGCTTAAAGGAGCCCCTTTCAGTCCTTTGTTGCGGTGTGGTGTTAGTTTATGGTTGACATGCAGATTTAAAGCTGCCAGTGAACCCAGAAACAAATGCAAAAAAAAAGCACTGTTGTGAATTCTTTTAGAAATATTTTGTTAAGTCCTGAAACTCATGATGGCTACAGTGAGGTCCAGGCAGACAGGTTGTTTTTGCTAAAATCTATTCCAGCATAGAATGAGGTGCTTCATAGGGATTTCTGCTTCTGTGTAATTTATTCCTATAACATAAAAAGGTAATATCTGTTTTTTCTTGTCTGCTTATACCAAAATCTGGTTGACAGACTCTTAAAATTGATGAATCAGCCATCAAGAAAGTCATGAGCTTCAGAGCTGCATAATCAGTTTTAGCCAGAGTCTTTATCTTTTCAGTTAACTGCCTTACTAGTGCTTAGGAGGGAAATTGATAATAGCATCTTTGTTTTGATAGTGCATTCTTTTACATTGTGTTTTGTTTTGCTCCCTCTTGACAGAATTTATGAATGTAGTGTGTTGTGCAGGTGTGACAAGATGATGTGTCAGAATAGAGTTGTACAGCATGGCATTCAAGTCAGGTTGCAAGTGTTCAACACAGAGAAGAAAGGCTGGGGCGTCCGCTGCCTAGATGATATCGACAAGGGGACATTTGTTTGCACTTATTCAGGTAACAGAAGGTGACCTGTGGAAGATGTGTAGCATAATTCTCCCTCTCCTGTGGCCTGTGCTCTGGAATTTTTTTGAGAACCAAACAGGGAAATACAGGGTTGGCAGAGAAGTGAGTCAATATAATCTTAACTTGCAAGATGATAAAATGGACAGAAGAACCTTGAAGAACTCTGCAATGTGATGGTGCCAGACAAACAATCAAAACATTGTGGAGCAAAGCCTATCTCAGACTGTTAATTTTTTTCCCTCACAGGCCTGTGCATCCTGTGCCAGGGTTAGGTTTCCTTCAGTATAAATGCATTCATATTTTGCTTTCCCAAAAAATTTTATTGTATTTTTTTAATGTGAGTTTGAGCTGCAACAGTGAGCATGACCCATCTTGGCAAACAAACAATTTAAAAAAAAAAAAAAATCTTTTCTTTTTCTTCCAGGCAGATTAATGAGCAGAGCTGAAGTTCAAGTACTGGGAGATGCTGGTCAAGAGCTGAAAGAGAAGAGTGCTGTGAATGACAGAGGTCATGGCTTTTTTTCCAGAAAAAGAAAACTTGACATTGATTGTTCAGACTCTGTGATTGAACTAGTGCAGATTGGCAAAAAAGACATTCTTGAGAAGCAGGAATCTTTGTCTCAGACTGTGGATAATGAAAATAAATCAACCCTGTAAGTTTACCAAAGCAAACTTAAGCATAACAAAACTAATATTCTGCTATTCTATAAAGTCCTTCGTTAAACTTGGAGTACAACTGAATGTCCTCATCTGAGGGTGTCCTTTTTCTTTCTCAACTTTTTGTTAATTCCTGATTATTTCTTCTAGTGGGACAGAGGTTTTTTTCTATATTAATTTTACTTAATATGCGTACCACTTGGCATTTTTGAGAAATCCAGTTCATCTCCTGGGTGTACTTGACCAGTTCAGGGCATTAATCATTATGCTAAATTGAAAGAATTCATAAAAGATATTCGAGATAAATGATTTAAAGATACTTGATGACACTGACGGGTTTGATAACAAATTAACCACTAACTGTCCTGTCTGTTGCTCTCAGTCTGTAAACCTCTTGTTCTTTGTAACATAACCTTTCCTGCTAGGAATCTTAACATTTTCCATTAGGAGTCTGACACCACCTCACTTTTGCAGAGAACTATGGAAAAGTTCTGGTCCTGTTTTCACAGTCAGGGTCTCATGGCCCATCAGGAGTCCTAAAATAAAATCACTGCAAAGTAACCATGTGGCTTTGTCAATAGATTACTGTAGTCTTTTCAGAAGGAAGTTGGGAGCTTTTTTTTCTTAAACTTTATTCCTTGCTCTGCCAGACTACTTTGTAAACACTTTCTTTGTACTACTGGTAAGTGATTGCAAGTTCTTGCTCATTTCATAGTAGAAGATTATTGTGAATCTTTGAGAAGCACCATGAAATTGCAAATGGAAACTTCTTAAAATACCTTCCAGTATATTCTCACTTGCATTTCACTATCTTGGAAATGTAATGAATTCATGATTTTGTAAATTACATAATTATCAGCAATGAGCTAGATTTTACTTCTGCTAGGTGCTGTTACCAGAAATTGCAGGGAAGCACATTTTTAAAGTTGTGTTTATTGCACTGCTCCCTTAAATCTCATAAATTTCCTTTCCTGAGAATAAAAATGTTTTGCATCTGGGCTGTGTAAAAAATGATAGACAAAAAGACTTTGTTATTCTGCCTCTTAAGAAATTACAGTCCAGCTGAACTGAGAAACCTTTGAAAGGACATCACTGTGCTAAGCTTGACATGCCATTCACCCAAAGAGATTTCCTTTAAAAGGACAAACAGTGTAATCATGTAATAATGTCGCAACTTCTTGTGGCTACTGCACCTTTTGCATTTACAAAGGGATTTAAATCTTAAGAAAGCCTTAAAGAGTAGCATTTGTTGCCATTATCCCTAGACCAAAGAAGTACCATGATGGTTTTTTCTGCCAAGAAAACATATATAAACGTTTTATGTTGAAAGTTTTCTTGAGTAAGAGCTGTTACTTATTGCTAAACATTGTACAGATATTAAGATTAGTTTTGAGACTGGTGTTTTCTGCTGCACTCTGAATGTAATCCAAATGAATAAGATTTTAGATGTTTTAAATGTATATGCCAGATACTGCTTCTCAGCCTTCTCCTGATGTGAAGGAGTGAGGTTCTTTTGTGGGAGAGTATTTTCTATATCTGCCATATATTGCCTGTCTGCCCCTCTGTCTCCCTCTCTATCCCTTGTCCCCACAACATCTTTGCTTTCCTGTTTGAAAGCTGCACTGTCAAAACTGTTGGAAATGGTAGCAGGAAAAGGGCAAAACTCTCTCTGTAGGTGCTCTATTTTGAGATGATCATATAAAATAATAGTAAAACAACAGAGAATTTGGTTCCTGCAGGAGAACTGGGAGAGGATGCAAAAGCAGCTGCTGATCTCTCCAAAAAGTATGCACAACTGGTTTTTTACAAGTGCTATTGAGAACCTAACTTAGGTCCTCAATTCTTAAAGGCAAAATAGTCACAAAACTTGGGGTTAGGCCAGACTGCAGGCTCTGGTGTAGTCTGTTCTTTATGAACTAGAGGCTGTTAGAGAAATTGTAAAAAAGTGCATTGTGAGAGTCACTTATGGGTCTTTTTATCTTTTCTAATTTCCTTTTCACCTTTCTGTACAGGGTTCATCCAAGGAATTTAAGTATTGCAACTTCAAGAAGGCCTGGAACTAGAACAGTTGTTTTCCATAATCACCATCTAAAAATGGTAATAATAATAAGTGGCTTTAATAGATTCATTTTTCACTGTGCTGAATAGGTATGTTAATTTTGACCTTTTAATCTTACACATTTAAATAGTTCTAATGATCTTTCTTCATGAGATTGTGTTACACTGTGAGCTAAGCTGGTGTGCTGGAACCTGTGCCCCATCCCTTCTCCATTATTGGTCCTTCAGCATGTTCCCCAAGACCAACACTAACTACTGTCACAGCCTTCCCTTCTCCACCCTTCACATACACTTCAGCTTTGAGAGTCTTAAGAAATCATTCTCCCCCTCCGCCCCCTGTTGTAACTAACTGCCAGGTTAGGGGGTCACAGTGATAATATTTTTGTGATGTCTCCCCAAAGAATGACATAGCAGGGAGAGAAGAAAATCTGAGGAGTTGGATGCAGTTTTCTCATGCAGTGGCACAGTTGGGAGGATTTGATATGACCTGGGTGTGAAGTGTTGCCTGCAAATACGTGCAAAGGAGGGAAACTGGAAACTACTGGGAACTACTCTGTAGGTTTCATTGGTTTCACTGCACTTAAATGCGCATAGGATTTTCATGCTAACATTTGGCAGTGCTGTCCATTCTGGAGCTCCCATAACTGATTGCATTTTTGTGGTGGGAGAGGAGAAATCCTGCCACATCTGTTCATTTTATTGAAACTGTGTAAAAAGCATGTTTGGGCTTTGGTTTAGCAACTTACACAAAAATGTTTAAATTCTGGTGAAACTGTTGGGACTTAAGCATTTATTTAAATGTTTTATTGAGTGGAGAGCTCCTTCCAGGTTATTCTGAAGGATAATTTGAAATGAAGATAAATGTTGCATTGCAGTATGCATATGAACCTTTCAAACTCAGCTATAGCCATGGATTATGGTAGGTTTGAAACTTAAACCCTAGAGTCCTAAAAGCCACTTGCTATCCTGTGTTGACCCAGAGTTGCATACAGCAAAATACATCACAGCCTTTTCATTATCTTTTATTCTGTTTAAAGGAAATTGATACACTGGTGCACAGTGCCAGCTCAGGTGAAGATAACAGTTCTCAGATTCATCAGTCAAGCAAAACAAAACTAACCAGTGGAACAAAGAAAGGAAAAGAAAGTAGGTTTGCAGAGCTGTAAATACTGCACTCTTAGTACACTTGTGCCCCATCAGGTGATAGACCTAAAGTGTATAAAGTGATCTTTGGATGTGGGCAGGCCTGTTCTCAGAGTGGCGTGATGGTGTCTGCATAATGCTTAGGCTGTCTTAAGAGAGCTCAGTGGTACAGAAATTAATGCACTGTAATACACAAGGCAGCAATGGTACAGGGCAATCTTTTGCCTGCAAAGTTGATCTTGGGACATGTTGAACAGTCCTAACAGCAGCTTCTCAAATACAGTGCAACTGTGGGAAAGTCAGTCTTGTGAATCTTGCTGTGTCACACCCAATACATGTTCCAGTCAACAAAAATTGAACAGGATATAATACAGGAGTGGGGGAACCTCACGCTGGAAGAGGCATTGTGAAACTGATGCTATTTGCACATGCATTTTGTTTCTATCTTAATCACAGTTTATGATTCTCTCAAGAATTAGGGTAGAGAATGATGATAAAATACTATGTGGAAGAAGTCAGTCTGGAGCGGGATTTGAGAAGAACAAGAGACTAGGTCACTCACAGAAGACTTTCTTAAGTGCTTTAGGCACCACAGCAGGAAACAGTCATTTGTGGGAGGATTGATGAGAGGCATGGAAAAGGGCAGTTTTGTTACAGACTTGTAAATAGCAAGGAAGCTGCGTACATTTTGGAGAATGAAGGGTGGGTGGATAAGAGTTCAGAACCAAACAAGGGAAAGGCCTTAAACTGGTGTTGCATAATAACTTACATGTCCACTGACAGAATCCACTCAGCAGCAGAAGGAAGAACATCTGATGGATATTGGACAGACTGAGTCTGCTGATGTGGATAGTGCAGAATGCAAAAGAAAGGGCCTGTCTCTGCAGGGTGTTGATTGTGGCAAGTCACGTGTGCTGGATGACACGTGTGTTGTGAGGCCATCCAAAAATGTACCACTAAAAGCTGACTGCAAAGAGGAAAATCGCAGGCAGTCAAAACAAGATGCATTTTGTGAGGAGTCTGACGGTGACAGGACACTTCTGAAGAATGCTAATGAAGAAAATATTTATGTACTGGATGCTACAAAAGAAGGAAATGTGGGTCGTTTTCTTAATGTAAGTAAAAAGTTTGCATGTGTTTTCTTAGTTGTCTTAGCTTAAATAAATAAATGGTGTATTTCCATAACATAGAAGGCTTTTGTGAGTAAACCATGTATGTGGAAGGTGCATAACTAGGCAGGCTCTGTGGTCCTCCCTGGACTCTGAAGTGACAGAACAGCAGGTTGGGTCACACTGGCTGTCAGTGCCTCCGTAAGATGATGCATGCTATGTACTAGCTGTAGGTTTTGGCACCACTAGGTTCCTGAGTGAAATATTCCACAGTAATGAGTGACATGTTTCCCTGAATTTTTGAACAGCCTTTGTTTGGGTCCAGGGAGCAAATGGCACAGTTTGCTGAACCACAAACCTTATGCCAGCCTTGTTTTTTGTTCCCCAACCATTGTAAATTCTAGCTTGTCCTAATTTAGGATAAGTGGTATGATATTGTAGGAAGTTTCTCTATCGCTCAATCCCAGGTTCAGAAAGTGTTCTTCATACTGTGTATGTATCTGCTAAATAAGTCTCTCAATTTTGACTTGCCAAGAAATAGTAGTGATTTACCAAGTACCTCCAACTAAGATGAATGTTTCATAGACACGTCTGCGTGTACTCTGCAAATAACTTATTTCTCTTCACTGTCTTACAGCAAAATCCTTGCACATGTTTAAGCTGTGCTTCATTGCAGAAGTCATATGGTGTTTAGATTAGTAGTGCATCTTGCTGAACCTTCTGCATCCATGACCATAGATATGATCCTATGTGCACCTGCATGACCTTTCACATCTCGTATCTCTTTGCCAACATACACATTTAATTTATTTCTTGCTCCCTAGCACTGCTCCCCTGGCTGACAGCGAGATATATCTGTCACATACTGATTATTTGTGGTGCACCCTGAATCAAAGTTGAATTCTCACTATAAATTTCTGGAGGATGGCTTGATAAAAGAACTTGGTTTTCCTAGGCAAAAGTACTTTCATAATACAATGGAAATAATACTTCAAAGAGACGTAGTTACTGCAAAAATAAGTGGCAATGGCACCGAGTAATAGAGATTCTGTGTGGACTGGAGAAGGGAGGGAAGAAACTACTTTTACTAGTGACAGATATCTGACATGAAATAGGTTCTTCAGCCAATGATGAGGTGTTTCACTGTTTCTAATTCAAATATTCTGTTTTATAGCACAGCTGCTGCCCAAATCTCTTTGCACAGAGCGTGTTTGTAGAGACTCACAACAGAAATTTCCCATGGGTGGCGTTCTTCACAAACAGGTGAATTTTTGAAGTTTAATGGTGTTCATTCAAGGCACTAGCGGAAAAAGCAGTGCTTAGTTGTTAGGAAAAAATTATGCTGGGGGAGGGGCAGATGCTTAGGTCATGAAACCATAAAACTGCTTTTTTACCTTCTACCATAGAACTGACTTCTGACTGTGCACTAAAGACTGGAGGCATACAGCTGTTGATTATCACTGATCAGTTTTGCACTGAAATGTAAAGTGAGGAAGTTTAATTTGATGCATCCTCTTCAGCAATAATCTTCTTCAGTGGAAAAATAGGTTTAACTCAGCATGGTCATTTTGAAAGCCCAAGATTTACTGATCCCAGTGTTGTGTCTCAAGGCATGACCAGCTGATCTGGGTCCCATAGGGCAGGATTGGACCTGACAGGGTCTTCAGGCTGAGACACTTTGTGGGCCAAACAAAGGCTCCAGGCTGCCTGCTTGCAGCAGGACTTTATGTAGCCCAACATGTCCTGGCGGGGTGGCACTAGGATACTCAGAGGTGAAAACTTCCTCTGAAAGCAAAAGGTGTGGGTCTTCCCTTAGCGAATGTCAGAAGGGGAGGTGCAGAGAGCTGGTGCGAGTGAGACACAAGAAGGTGGCAGCTAAACCCAGGAGGGGAAAGATTAATTGTATGAATGAAGCTACCTGACACACGTGATAGTGGGAGTACTAGGTGTGAACTTACAACAGAGAGGATAGGATTCGTTCCAGACAAACCAACGCCAGGGGACACTGATCCTCTGTGGAGCCTTGCAGCCCTGTTCCATACTGACACAGATGCTGTGGATTGCATTGTGAGGAAGGCTTCAAGAACTGTCAAGACAATGTTTTGAAATATGTCAGAAAAAAGATTGTGTTAGCTAGAGTCTTTCTTGCTCAGGTACTCAGTAAAGAAGTGTGTAGTGGGGACTGAGGCCAGTGGAAAGAGGTAATAGTGGTCAGCAGAAGACACTTAGGGAAGAAGATTGTTGAAGGAAAGGTTCCCCTGGCTGGCCCTCCTGGTTTCTGGCAATCACCCTTTTACAACTTTTCTACCTTAAGGACTACATCTGAATCGTCGAGCTTAACTGTGTATCTTCCATGAACTTGCCAATCACCTTTTTATTTGTTGTACATTTCTGGCCTCCAGAACATCCTAAGGCAGCAAGTCCCAAGTTGCAATTATGTGCTGCTTGAGAAGTCCTCATTGTATGTTCTCAGCCTGCTGCCTGGTAATTCACTGGATGTCCCTTATATCATATTCAGTGAGAAATATGAGATAATTACTCTCTTTGTAATACTCTTTTTATTGTACTGTCCCACAACATCTGTCATGGTTTAAACCCAGCCAGCAACTAAGCACCACACAGACGCTCACTCACTTCCCCCCACCCAGAGGGATGGGGGAGAGAATTGGGATTTAAAAAAAATGAAAACTTGTGGGTTGAGATGAGAACAGTTTAATAGAACAGAAGGGAAGACAATAATAATGGTGATAATAACAATAAAATGACAATAGTCATAATAAAAGAATTGGGATATATAAAACAAGTGATGCACGATGCAATTGATCACCACTCTCTGGCTGATGCCCAGTTAGCTTCTCAGCAGTGATCCCCCCTGCAGGCCAGCTCCCCCCAGTTTATATACTGGGCATGACATCACATGGTATGGAGTACCCCTTTGGCTAGTTTGAGTCAGCTGCCCTGGCTGTGTCCCCTCCCAACTTCTTGTGCCCCGCCAGCCTTCTTGCTGGCTGGGCATGAGAAGCTGAAAAATCCTTGACTTAGTATAAACACCACATAGCAACAACTGAAAACATCAGTGTTTTATCAACATTCTTCTCATACTGAACCCAAAGCATAACACTATACCAGCTGCTAGAAAGAAAGTTAACTCTCTCCCAGCCAAAACTGGGACAGCATCTTAGTCTTAGTTAATTAATTGGGCATACATTTTGGGCAATGAATTTCCAACCTTAGAAATTTCTTCTCTTTCCTGTAGTGTCAGAGTGGCTGGTTCATGAGGAGCATGTGTTTAATTATGAGTCTTAGGCTTTGTGCATATAGACAGTGCAATTGCATTAAAACATAGCTTCTCATACCAAAGATGATAGCCTTTGTTACCAGTGTATCTAGAAATCTGTTCAAACCTCAATGTTGCACTGTACATAGCAGAAAGAACAAAACTGTGTTCCCATTTAGAAGTATTCACTTAGGTATTTTTTCCTTTTGTTTTGTTTTATTTTTGTTTCCCAGAATTAGCCTCAAAGTTAGAGCAGGTTTTTTAGACTCTGACCCTTATCACACCGCTTGATAAATTATTTTCTCCGATGTGTGGGTATTTGCATTCTTCATAGCTCTGGTAGGCAAAGCAGCATGTGTGTGCAAGAGACTACTTGTATCTCTTGGGTCTCTCCTAACAAGCTGCCTCTGTGGTGCTCCCTGCCCCCTATGATTTGGTAGTTTGCATGTGAGTTGTTGGTGACAAATTGTAAGCACGGTACTGTTTCACTTAGTTCAAACAAATTGACTGAGTGTTTTATTTCTTAGGCATGTGAAAGCTGGAACCGAACTCACGTGGGATTATGGTTATGAAGCTGGTAGCATGCCAGAGACAGAGATTTCCTGTCAGTGTGGAGTTCAGAAGTGCAGGAAAAAAACCTTATAGGCAAAGCTTTCCTGCTGTCAACACATCATGTACGTGGAGATTTATATGCTGGAAGTGACTTCTACACAGCAAACAGTACACTTAAGCCTGTGGTGCTAATTACATTCAACTAAAATGCCTTTCACCTGATCTTTTTTAAATTTACATTTAAATGTCACCTTTTTAGTTTACAGAATTAGAAGTGTTTGTCATAAGAACAGGCATCAAACTTTTCCTAGATAATTTCTGTGCTCTAGTCTTTTTTCCCTTCCTCTTTTCATTGACAAGGAAAGTTCACAGTGCTCTGGAAGAACTCATGCTTCTGTGCCATCTGCAGCAGAGACGTGACTGATGCAGACCAATGGTTAGTTGATGTTTTCTGTGCCCTTCCACAATGCCAGGTTAGCAAAACTCAGTTTTCTGAAACTCAGTATGAATGCAAGTCTGCCTATTTGGGGGACTAAGAATTATTAAAATATACCCAAGCCTGATGGATCCAGTGAGACAGATAGTCTTGAACAGAGATGAGATTAATTAGACTTTGGTAAGTCCTGCTGCTGCAGGAGAGAAATGACTGAGGTTTGTTGGATTGCATCCCTGTCTGTATTTGTGACACACAGAGAAATCCTTGAAAAATCCAGTGTGCCTCATTTCAGTGCCATATTATGTAGTGTGGGACAGTTGGGCCACAGAAGTCCTTGCCATGTGGTTTGTTGGTAATAGAGAAACAAGCTACATTAGGTGACACGTGAGTGCAGTTGCAGGAGCCAGCTCTAGAAATGGAGCAAAGAATGTGGTGTCACAGGTGGACAATTTAGACTACTTGAAGAACCACCACCAAAGGTATCAGCAAAAGTGGTTTTATTGAAGTAAGATGTTGTAGAAGCGAGACTTAACA
>JANZLQ010000008.1:31068309-31108899 GCA_026212715.1 Elanus axillaris
CCCAGTAACATTACTAATTTGTCTGCCTTAGGGTTCTCTGCACTGTCTGGCTTTTTTGCAGTTAGCTATCACCTTCTGAGAAGACAGACTGTGCCTGCCAGTTGATATAAGGGTGGCTCACTTTTGTTTGGAATTAGCTATGTATAATGATTGGAAAAAAGTCACTAAGAACTTCCCCTTCCTCACTTACTGTCATGCCTCAGCACTTCTGTGGGAATTAAAGTGGCCCAAATGTGCATGGTCTGTCAGCCAAAGAGCTTCTACTTGCTCTGGGTAGCCTGGACTTCCACACTTTCTTCATTCATGCTTCTTACTAAGTTCACTTTCTCACCTTGTTGTCTTTTCTTAGTTCACCTTCAGGTCATATGGAATCTCCTGTATAGACAGAGGAACTTCTTTTGATTGGGGAAAGGTTTAAGAACAGCTCCTTGTTCAATGTAGGTGAAACTTCTTAAAAACACAGAGAAAAATCAGCCTTTCTTGGGTAGGGCAAGTGCAATAAGAAAAGACACCTTTCCTCTCTTCTTTGGAATGTGCTGGTGACTGAGTCCCTCTGTGAATTCTTAATATTGTCTCTTTGTCTTTAGTTATTTTCCTCAGGATTTGTGGAATCTGAAGAGTATAACCCAGATAATCTGGATATAAGGTTTGATGTGGCATCAGTGTTGAAAGAACTCAAGAGAGGAAAGCGACTGGTAAGGAGTTTCTTTCTGAATCTGCACTTGGTCCTATCTCATAGTACTGAAGGTTGTCTGGCCTGTTTCGTGCTTGAAAAAAAATGCAGAAAAGTACTTGGTCCTTCTCATCTGCTAAGCTTATGGAAATTTCAGATTTACAGTTAGAAACATTGATTTGACATTATATTTGATAAAATTTAGTTCATTTTGTATTAAAATATGTTGGTTTTTCTGGCCTTTAAGTCCTTAGTCTAAGTTTCCTCAGAGACTTTGATAAAGGACTAAGCCAGTGCCTGAAACAAAATTATGCAACCTATAAGTGTAAAGGGAAACACCTTCTGATTTTAGCAGAAGGAAGGTTATTTATATGACACTTATTGGGTTTGTCCTCAGCTGCCCTCCTCCCTTACATCCATGGTGGAATTCTTTTCATTATGAAGTTAGCCTAGAATACATAAATACAAGCACTGATGCAATAGGTATTGAAATAATGTGGGGAAGATTTGGGGGGCGGGAGGGCTGAAGTTGCCCAGTGCCCTCACATGGCTCTCTGCATCAATTTACAAATTCGTCAGTATGAAATAGAGGTAAGACAGCAAAAAGGTGGCTGAAATAATGACCAGGGTAGGAGTTCGCAGGAGCGAACTTGTCTGATGAGTTATACAGAGGCAACTTGCAACAAAAGATTTGATTTTCCCACGGAGGATAGTATTTGCCTCATATGGCAAGACTTTCAGTAACTGTAATGCTTACCTGCTAAACTCATCCTGTTCTAGATGTGCAACTTCTGTCGCAAGAAAGGAGCCACTGTGGGATGTGAGGAAAGAGCCTGCCGCAGAAGTTATCACTACTTCTGTGCACTCTGCGATGATGCAGCAATAGAAACGGATGAAGTAAATGGAGTCTACCGGTATTTAACCAAGTATTTTTTAACTAGTTATTGTGAACATTTTGGTGGTGGCCTCAGGAAGAGAGACTTGTGTGGTTTTTAAAGCCTTTTTAAAAATGAAATGTGTTTTCTCTTAAAGTGATGCTTGATCCCCTGTTCACAAGCAGTAGGGGAAATGTTTTCCTTTCACAGGAAAACATGACAGGAGTGGGAAGGCATCCATTCAGTCTTTGAGCCTGCAATGCACCTGAAAATTTGCTAGGCCAAAACTGAGGAAGTCAGTCCTTATTGGCTATCCAGCTAGTCTTCAAGGACCAAGATTTTTATTCACGTTGCTCATATTCTTTACTTCTGTTAGTTCAGAAGCTTCAGTAAATGTGGTCTGACCACAGAGCAGTCTATAGCACTTCTAGGTCTGTTCACATGAGGGAAATTCTGGTAATTTGCCCTCTGTGTGCTAGCAGAGAACTCTATATTCGCACCAAAGACCTTGTATTTCAAGTATGTTGCTAGCATTAACACAGTTAAGCAGACTTTAAGTAAATTCTCTGTCCTGATCATGCTAGTCCTGGTGTCTGCTGCCCTGTCCCTGCCCCCGGGCTGCCTGTGTTGCTGTTAGTAGATGGAATGAGTTGTCTGGAGAATGCAGATGAAGGGGTTGAGGAATGGGGACTTCAGGGACCTTTTAAAGTGCTGAAGTTATAGTAAAGTCTGAGGTGCATTAAACCCCCCAATCTCCGTTTTGGCACAAGGCCAGAGAGATTGCAGGCCATGTTAATCTTAGATTAATCTGGTAGACCATCTAATCACTACTTGTTTCAGGAAGAGGTGGATTAGTGCAATCCTTAGTAGTAGTGGAAAATGGGTCCTTTTGTGTCAAAATACTTGCACTCCTGGCTGCTCCACTAGGGCTCTCAGTCCAAAATAAATATGCCTTTCTAGAAGGCTGTAAGCCTAGCCATACAGTGAAGATGATACATTTAGTTTATGCTTATAAAGTCTTTGGGAGTCTGCAAAGCTTGTGAAAGAGTGTAGCTGGGAAGATGGAAACTTTCTATGATCACAGAATAAACAGCTCTCATCATATAGCTTTAGAAAGGATACCTCAGGCTGAAGAAGACTGAACTTCTCAAGATGTTGAAAAACAAATGGGACTGATAACAGTCTAGGTACAAACTGGTAAAGCAGTGGTTGAATATATAGTTTGATTTGGTGGTTTTCTGGGCTGGTGGTGTTGGAGATTTGGAAGAGGGACCCTTAAAAATGTTTTGTATCAAGTCACTGTGAGATTAGTTGCTTGTCCTATATAGAAATGTAGGAAAGTAGGCTATAGCAACCTGTACTGAAGAGATGAAAAAGGACTGGATTAGAGAAAGAAGATGGTGAAGCAGGGTTTCAGGGGTTTGAACCCAATGACTTATACACAGTATCAGTGGCATAAATAAAGCACAAAATCTGTAGCTAGCCTGAAATTATTGGAGAGAAGATGAACAAGACTTGAAAAACAGTGGATGTGGGTTGACAGCCCCCTGCACTTTTTCATGGTGAAATATACAGAAAAGCATGTCAAAAGAGAGAATTCCTGAGAGAGAGCGAGCAAGAGCTGGTGTTTTAAAATTCTGAGTTGCCATCGTTGTGATGATGAGCAGTGATTATCAAAACAAATAGAGCAAAACAAAAAAGAGAAGGCATATGCTGCTATAGAAGTGGCTAGTAAGAGTAGAGGTGGGGAAATAAGTGTAACTTGTACTGCCATCTTGCAAAAATGATAGTAGGGAAGCACTTCCAAATAAAGCGCCCTGAGTAGTAAAAGGTGTCTGTTCTTTATTAAGATGTTCCTGTACTTAGGAAGGTTGTTTCTAACTGGGAAAGAATAGAATTAAAAGGAGGGGAGGAAAAAAACAACCTCTAAAGGGCAGTATTAGAAATTCAGGGGTGTAAATAAGGTGCCTCCAGTACTTAGCTTTGTGATTGAATTGTTAGGCATGCATAAATCTGAGGGTTTGTGCATAAAAATGAATTTCATGCAAAAAAGTTGGCTCATCAAGGAAACAGACTGTGTTTCTAAGGTCAGTGTTTCTATTTTGTTAAAATAAAAGAATGACAGTAATTAGAAAATGTCCTAGTAAATGCAGTTCCCTTTAAAGATTGCTTCCAAACACTTGAGCATTAGTCTTGGCAAATAGATTTGTAATGAAAAGATCAGCTAAACTACACTCTTGACAAGGCAATTTTGCTTAAAAAGTGATTTGGGATCCTTCTGTAAGAAAGGCACATTATAGAAGGTGGTTCACATTCTTTACACATTATTATTGTATCCAGAAGATACAGACTATTTCCAGCTGTAATCATTGCATTTTGCCTCTTCCAAGGAATACACATGGCTCTCCTAGAAGCAGAGAAAATATTGCCATCTTAGATATTACTGAAGTCTTTAAGGAACGAATGGATTGAGCAACTTTAAGCTACTGGGTGCCCTGGGTGCTCAAACAGGGTGCCCTGCTTCCTCAAGATTTGGGGACCACCTCATCAGCACTGGGCAGCGGAAAGGGAGGGGCATAGAGATCTCCAAGCAAGTAACTGGTACTGTGCATGGCAGTGCAGTGCTGTGTGGCTATGCCAGCATGTCAGGCAGGGCTTTTAAGTTCAAGCTGACTGGTAAGCAGATACATCTGAAGAGGCCTGGGACCTGGCCTGAGTGGTACAGGGCAAGGGGGCAGAACAGCAGTAGCTAAAATCAAGCAATATTAGTACTGTGGTATTTCATCTTGACGGCATGAATCTCATTTTAATAAGGTGTTTCCATAAGAGTACTTCTGCCACAGCATTTGATTGCCACACCAGGTGAAATATGTCTGACTCAGGATTTGAACAGTAAGCAAGTCCAAGTAGAGTGGGGTAATGGCACTGATAATTCAAAAGTTCACTGTTCAGAGTCCATTGAGACTCTAAAAGTACAAATACAAGCTTGTGCATGTATGTGACTGTATAGCACGTGCTTTCCTAGGTGGGTAATGCTGAACAAAAATACTGCTATTTTTTTTCTTAAGTGTCTTTCAGTTTACGTTCAATGAAAAGAGGGGAAAATATCTGTTAAATCAGTCAGCATAACTCTGTTTACATATTTATTAATACTTTTTCTCTTTTTCTTAAAATTGAACTTAAATTTTAGAGTGTTCTGCCCAAAACATGACCCAGGCAATAGGACCAATCAGTATGGTGAGTTTCTTTAATGGCTTCATTGATTTAATTTGTTTTAAAGTTTGCGTCCTACAGTCAATAACTCATTTGAACAGAATAAATGTTACTCCACCTTTTATATTGAGTGGTGGATTTCTAATCTTGCAGGAATGGTTTGGTTGAGATCCATGTGTATGCACAAAAATCGAGAAGTTTTTTGAAGTAGGAAATGTTTATATTTTATCTTCCCCAAATCTCCCTCAAAACTGACTTAAAACACTGTGGACCTGATCCTTCATGGAATTATTCTGTGTGCAGGCAGGTAGGCCCAAGCAGCTTGTGAAATCCCTGTGAGAGATGAGAGCCACGCTAACGAGTGATGCACAAGCTTGCACTTGATAGCAAAGAGAGGGCTACAGGAGTGGTCACCTTAGGATTTTTATCTATAATTACATTAAAATGTTCACATTTGCATCTTCCATATTCACTGCAGTAGTTTTTTAAATAGGGCCTTTCATTCTGAAGGATCCCAAAGAGCTTTTGAAGTGTAACAAAAGGGTTATACAACCCCTGTTTAAGGATTGCTTCCTTTGCTACAGAAATGCAGCTTAATTTGGCAGTCCTGGTCCTTGCTGGTTCAGACGTAGTCGGGAATCTCGCTGAATAATTCAGTGGCTTTGTTAACCTAATGCATACAATCCGGCTCAAAACAGAGCGGGTACTAGACTGTCCTTCACTTTGAAGTTAAGCTCAATCAAACTGAGCACTAATGCTAAGAGTGGTGTGCTCCCACTGAAGTCTAGCAAACATTGGCTAATCTTCCTGACAAAGACTGGCTCCACCTGGTTACCACTAAAGGGTTGGCTTAGGTGATTATCATTTAAACTTTTAGTCATAGGGTCTGGGGCTCTTTAGCCAGACATACAGTCTGTTTAACACCTGATATTGCTGTGGTTCACTAATCAAATGCAGCTTCTTATTTCACTTAGTAGTTTTGCTTTTTCTGTATCTGTAGTTCTGAGGCCTGACATTCCCTCCCTTTTAAAAATTATCTGATTTCTGTGGTCTAATGGTTGTCAGTCTGTTGGGTCTGTCCAGGGTCTGAGGTAGTCTCCTGCCTAACTACTGGACAGGTCCAGGATTGCTTCGTTTCCAGCATGAGATGAGATTAAGGCATTAGGTCCAGCTCTGTAGACCACCTCCTTCACAAGGAAAGCTTAAATCTTACGAGATAAGTGCTGCATATACAATGTATGACCTGTTCCCCGAGAAGAGAGTTTTCTCCTAGAGATCTTCCAGAGGCACTTATTCTGGAGACCCTCTGTTTATGAGGGGTAAATGGATTCTGCTGGCAGTGTCTGCCTTGCCTCCTGAACGAGCTTCTCCCACCTCTGAGACTGTAGTACTGCAGGAGGTAGAGAGCGGCTGTGAGAGTTAGGTAAATGACATTTGGTTCCCCAAGCCCAATGTCTCCTGCCTCTGAGCCACTCTCGGACATGTGCATGGTGCTCAGAATAGCCAGGGTTATCTGCTGGTGAGTTGGCTGAGGTCGCAGGTACTGTGTTTGGCCCACTCCTGGCCCATCTGGGCAGGCAGGAGAGCCCTGTTCTGAGTGTTTGCAGGTCTGCACAGGGCAGGGAGTGAGACAGGAGCTGGGATGGAAGCACTGTCGTTCCATGGTAGGGTTTTGACTTTCAGGTTCCAACTCAGGTGAAGTAGCTCAGCCATTCTTCTGGGGCAGGCTGAGCCAGTGCTGTGGGGGCAGCAGCTGGTAGAAAAGGGCTGCCTCTCCGGGCTTGTTTTCCCCAGTAGTTTGGAGAAAATGGGATCAAAGAACACTCCTTTGTTCTTGGTCCAGATGACATTCTTGTGCTGAAATGTCAGGGCTCTGCTGTGTGATTGGAAGGGGATAGCGTGCCTTAGAGTCCAAGAAGTCTCCTCGCAGCTCTGTGCAGCAGGGATGGGAGGGCAGTTTGGACTTGGAAACAGGCTCCAACCTCTGCTTCACTGAAAATGTTGGATGTGCCCAGAGTAAAGGCTGACAAATGTAGAAGAGCAGAGAACACTGGGAAGCAGGAAGAGTTTGGCTGCTCTTCAGACTCTGTTCCTCTTGTTTTATAAAGCATCTCTAAAGCAAACATCAGGAAGGGCTGAGAAAATCCTGCCACAGGTCAAAGATGTCATGCTGGACAGCAAGGAACACTTTGTGCCTACACCAGCATCTCCTAGACTGCCCCAAATTAGGCCACTCTGCTTCATTTTGGATCAAGTGAGAGGCTATGATTACCTTTCAGGCCATGAAAAATGCAAATATACAGCACCAGTACCCAAAACCCAAACCCCAAACTTGTTTCAGTAGCCTTCCTGTACCAACAGTAACTCCTCAGTCCTCTTAATAGGATGATTTCTAAGGAAAAAAACCTTACTAAGCGCTGCCCAAAGGATGTAGAATTAAACAGAAAGGGGCATATAACCCCACTGCATTTAAAACCTTAAGGTTTTGGTGGGTGGTTGAACTCTCCTCTAGCTTTCTCTGCTCCTGCCATGTCTTCCTTGCCGGAGTTATCCTCTGCCTGTGATGCTGTAGCTGTTTTCAGCCACTGCCAGTTATGATGTTGAAGAGAGGCTAGTGCATGCTGATAGAAAGGACAGAGTGAAAGCAGGTGATTTTGCAGAGATCTCATACCACGTCACTGAAAATATTTTGTAGCATAAATTAATAGTAAACTTACAAATCAAATTGCTTCTGGGGGCTTTCTAGGAGGGTCATTATATTGATGAAAAACCTAATGCTATTTGTATGTCTTTGGGAGATCTAAAATAATTCTTTATGTAGTCTTAGTTTTGAGGGTATACTAACATAAACAAGAATTGATGGAAAAAAACCAGTCATCTTCCATAAATTTGTCTGAAGTTTTTACTACCAAGAGGTAGTGCTGCTGCCAGGAAGAGTAAGTTCACTCTGCCACAATCAAAAATCTTATGTTAAAAACTGGGGTTAGCTGTATACTGAGTTTAAAAGGCAAAGTGATATCCTAATGCTACAGTGATTTGCATTTCTTCCTAATGGTTCAGGCTTGTAATTTTAATTACATGGAAATAATGTGAATTCCATTGACATGTCAGGTATTTGGGGAAGCTGAAACATACTCCTGCCTTGCCACCAAAAGTGCCTTATGTTTGTCGCTTTTTGGGAAAAGAGAGAATTTGAATGATGTGAAATTGTCAGTCTGAGGTTGACACATATGTTACTTTGTTGTTTCTTGATTCCCAGATGCATCTAGTAAGAGGAGAAGACATGCACTGAAGTCTTCCACCATCACGGAACAAATGGTAATTCTGAATTTAAGTAGTTGTAAAACAGGAACCTACATCTGCTACAGCAAAGGACTTCTTTAGTGAAGTATTTCTGGGACTTCTTTAGGAGGTCTCAGAAAGAGACTTCCTCACAGAAGCAATAACTTTTCCTTTACAGCTGCCTTGTTTTAGTCTTGTCATTCTGTCAAAAGTGTTTGCATTTGATGCTGCTTCAGGCAGAGCCAATGCTGCCCCCAGGTAATGTGGCACAAATGCGATAGGAACCTCCAAACCAGGCTGACTCGGTGCCTATCATCTTGACATGATCAGAAAGAGCTTCCCTTTGGGGGCTCCTTTTCCTTGTAAGTACTGTGTCCTTTAGATTTGCTTAGGGCTTGACACAGTTTCTGTGAAAAACTGCTTTTGATGAGTCACTTGGTGTTTTAAAGTGGCACGCACTTGTTTATGAGCCTGTGCTCATGGTAGATGTGGTAGGTTTTCATTGCAGATCAGGCAGGTCTCAGCTCTGCTGGTGAAGATGGCCTTCCCAGGGGTTTGGGAGCTATCAAGCAGAGCATCCCTCTGGTTGCAGGGGGAGTAGTTTTAGAGGCTGTTGTTAGAAAACCTGTAAATATAGCCTCTTTTAAGTTTTGAGGTGATTCTCTTGGCTCCACAGAAGTCTGCATGGGAACCTCCATTGACTCTTGCGGCAGGTATTGGGATTTCCCTTTCTAGAGGAAGTAGCATTCTGCTTTCCTTGGGAAAATCTTCTGCCTTTCCAAGGTCTTGAGTTTAAAGAGAGGTCATGGCAGGGGGACAGGGACGATCTTTACAGCTTTTGTGTAGTACTCTCATAAGGGTAGGTTATTTGTCTCCAAGAATTTCTCAGCTGTAAATCCACTTACATTCCTGGCATTATAACTGAGATTCATTTGGCCTGTTACCCATGGTAATGTGCTGTTTCTGCTGCTCTCCAGTGCTAACGATCTCAGAAATCAATGCAAATGCTGCAAATAAGAAGCTGAGGGGCTCCAGGATTTATCACTACAGGATAAATTATTTACCATTGTGTAAGCAATGGATTTTTACGGTGGTGGAGTTTTGTGAGAGAGCTTAAGAATTATTTGTAGTCCTGTGGTATGATGTGGAACAGCAGAAAATGACTGCGTCCTGTCCAAAAGAAAAGTATTCCCTCTCTCCTCTCAAATCCTTTCTAGTATTACATTAGGTCTAGGGAACTAAACATCATTTGCACTGGGAGTTAGTGGTAGGTGTTAGTTAACATCTGTGCTATTTGCAAATGCAATAATTAAGGAGGGTGGTGTCCCAGGTATTGGGCTTTTCTTAAAGAGTTTTTGCTTTGAAGCAACTTCTGCTCCGTTTTTTAAAAACGGAATGTCTGGAGAGAAACATCACTGGCTGTGCAGAGAGGCTGACTGTATTCACAGAAATATAGGCTGCTTTTTATCTTTCTGCTAATATAGAGGTAAAATGATGAAAACAAAGCAGTAAATGTCAGTGTGATGTAAAAATAAGTTTTGATTTTCTTACAGAGCACAGAGGAGACAGCAGAAGAAAACAGTTTACGAATACTAAAAAGAAAAAACAACAGGCATAAAGGTGCGCCCCACTATAGTAGGATATACTGTGATCTGTTATGTTGAAGTTCAGAGCTTGGAGATGGTTGATAGCAGCAATGCTGCAAATGTGTCTTTATTATTCTCCCAAGACAAGTGACTCTTCAAGCTCTGGCAAGGGAGTGGAAGTCTGATTTGCAGAATGACTGTGCAGGTTTTAATAATTGTGCAGCAAACAAATCTTTGTGCTTTGGCTGAGATTTGCTGTGTGATGTGAACCAGTGAATTCACCTGGGAATGCCCCTACTCTGGCTGGCTGCTGCATTCAGTTGTGTGTCTCCACCAAACAGGGGTGCCCTTGCCTGACACTCCCCCCCCCATCAATACAGTTAAATTTAAAAGGGAATCAGTCCTCCTTGACCTCAGTCTCCTTGTGCTGAGCGCCTCTCAAAGGAGAGGGGTGCAGTTCTGCCAGGTGGCACTCTGGAATGGGTTAGCAGAGGAGGTGCTGTGAGTAGTGTTGAGCCCTAACCCAGCAGCGAGAGAAGAGTTCAGTGCACCTTGAACAGGAACTCTAGCTGACTGGGTAGGAATGGGGCTCGCTGAACGCTGCAACAGTTACTGCTGCCACTGTGTGCTTATCTTACCTTTTGAACCCTTGGTGTACATAGGGTGCTTGCATGGTATGGTATTTTACTGCATACATATGGTATTACAACAGCGCAATCAACCACTGGACCCATCCTTCAGTTCTGCAGTTTTCACATTACCCCAAAGGTCCTGCTGCAATTGCTTGCTGTGTGGAAGTTTGCAAGGCATTAGTGGTGATTATTCACCATCCCATGGCTATGCTTAGTATATGGGCATGGTATTGTAGCAGTAGGTGGCTGCCTAATGTTTTTTTCTGAATTTTTACTACCACTATAAAGAAAAGGGAACCTACAAAGATTCCTGGAATACTTGTAGGGCATCTAATGTAAGTGAAATGATATCTCCTTTCTCACAAATGTCTCCAGTAAGGAGTAATGTTATTTTTAATGGAGACTGGCAGAATTCTGTGAGCTGTCTGACAGCTCTTTCCTTTTGAGCAGCCCACTGAATTGATCTTACTGAAAGCTGTCACTGACCTCCTGCTCTGAGACGAAGTAAAGATAGGTAGTTATTGCCCAAGCAATCCAAATCTGACAAAGTAGGTGTATAAAATAGGCTGTAATAAATGACTTTAATGCCTGGATCACTTGGAGCATAAGTAGCCTTAATTCTCTTACCAAATCAAATACTGATTCACTTCTTGCACTGTTTTCTGTCCTTTAGCCTGTTCAGTCCATGGTATCATCCTGAGGATTGGAAGGGGAAAAAAAAAGTGAGAGAAATCACTTGCTTTCCTATACTAGGGGTTATCAGGAGGCTTTAGGAATGGTGCATTTAGAGTTGTGGAGATACTTGCTTTTGATGAATGAATCCAAAGCTAGAGCTTAGGTAACTTTACCCCCAGCGCAGTGCTTAATGTTTGCCTGACCACATATTTGTTCCACTGGAAAGGGCTGAGTGGGTAGCTAGAGAAGCCAGAGGTTTGCATAAGTATTTGTTACTGGAAGGGAGACTTTAGCCAAAGTTTTAGTTTCTGAAGCAAGTGAGTAAAGCCCACTTTACAGATAACTTGTATAAGAGCATGGGTTTGTGTTTTAACAGTCCGAATAGACTTTCTTAGAAAATGCAAGCAAGCTGGGCTTCTGGATGATATATTTGAAGAAATGCTGGACACACTTCACCTGGCGCAGGAAAAACTGATGGATGACAACACTTCAGAAACAGGTACAGAGACCCGTGGGGGACTTTGCTGTCAGGGCAGAAATGCTGATCTGAATGCCAGGCACTCAGCCCTGGGTCACCTTCCTGAGGATACTTCTGTAGTGCCAAGTAACTGGCTCCTGTCTCGCTTCTGCAGGTGCACAGCAGGTGGAGAGTGAGTGGGATTTGGTATACCTGTGTGAGTAGAGGGGAAGAGCTGCCAACTTGGCATGCTCTAGTAAGGCCTTCTAACTTGAATTGTTAAGCCCCCTTTTACATGTTGGCATAAGCATAGGGAGGTTAAGCCACCTTTTACATGTTGGCATAAGCATAGGGAGGTTAAGCCTGACCTCTTCTCCTGGGCACTGAAGAGGAGAGGTCCTGAAGAGAACAGGAAGGTTTTATTTGGATCACAAGTCTGTGTTGTTCTTACAGCTTCACAAAGGGACCAACTAGCTGTTAATATCAGCACTCTCTTTTGAAAGAAAAAATCTCTGTATGCACTTTAAGTTTTTGGATGATTAGTCAGAACTTTATTGTTAACTGTTAGCATGTATTTGTGGGTTTCATTGGTTTAAGTATCAGCTTGTATGTGAAGCACTTTGTTCTTGCAGGATTCCACTCTAATGTTGCTTTGTCTGCAACACAGTTAAAAAGATAAATTTCAAACCTTCCTCTCCTGTTGTCCTCCCAGCTTTACAAAGTTATGAATAATATCTTTGGATAAAGAATGCTAATGTCTGCAAAGTAACTGAAGCACATGCATGGAAAGTGAAATGTCCCACCTGGCTAAATCTTCCTCAGAAGCAGCTTGCGTGTAATGTGGCAGCAGCTGCTAGAAGTAGTAATGAAATTCAGGACACACAAGGGGTGGCATATCTCTTAATGGTCATGCAAACTGTGGAGGTGTTTTGTATTTTGTTTTGATGGAAACCTCAGTTGTGAAATTGAGGCATAATTCTGGGCTGGTTTTTAACATCGAACAGCGATAGCACTGTCCCACATATCACATGATCTGTCAAGAGGAATTGGTGTGGTCAGCCTGCCTGTTACACATACAGACCTGACACAAATGAAATACGACTTAAGTATATTGCTCATTTTTAAATGGACTGTTCACATAGTGCAGACCCCAAAAAGGCAATTACAGGTAGGTCCCCTTTCCTGTTTTCTGTATGAAACTAAAAAAAAAAGTACAATGGACAAATTGATCCTTCTTTCTCAATATAGATTATGAGAAGGAAGACATCTTAAAACTTCAAGTAATTGGTATAAGTAATTACTATTTTGTGCTACTTCTAATGTAGGGCTCCACATTAATGCGAGGGTTCTGTAAACCTTTACTCAGTAATACTAAATCGAGTTATCTTTTTCCCCAGAGTACGAAGAGACAGTGATGTCACTCTTTGATTGTGGACTGTTTGAAAATATACTGACAAATATTCATTCAGGTATGTCAAAAAAGGAGTCAGAGCATTAGCAGTTGGTATGGATTTTGGCATTGAGGTCATCCTTCTGAGCATTTTGATAAAATGACTGTGTAGAATGAAAATTCCAAGGACTTTTTTTTTTTTTTTTCCTCAGCATTATATAAACAATTGAATAAAAGCCTTTGTTACCTCAACCTTTGGAAATACAGCATGTCAAGTCTGGCTGGCTGACCTGAAGGGGAATGCAAGTCACAGTTCCACAGCTTTAAAAGACCAAAGGGTCTCTGCCCCAAAGAAACTTCCTTCTCTGGCAGGGTGCACTTGTGTCCTGTTTCTGCAGGTTATTTCTCTTCCTTCTCTGCAGCCTCCCTTCAGCAGCTTGCCTGTGTTACAGCTCTGCTCCTTTCTGATGCATGCTGTTCAAACTGGCCGTTAATGTTTCTGTTAAGAGCATTAAACGCTATGAGCAGAACTTACCCGGGCCTGATGGCAGTTGTAACGTGCTTTGAAAAACAAGCTGAGAAATGCTCAGAGTGAAATGAAAATGAGGGCAGGAGCGGTTATTTGGGACCACTGTTGTAGAAGGAAACTCTGGGGCTTGGACTCCAGTCTCAGCTGCTGTAAACAAGGTTAAAACTTTTTCAGATAGGCAAGTCTTTTGCTGCTGTTTGTCTCTCTGACAGTTAGCAGCCTTGTTCTAACCTGTTTTAATTTATCCCTGTGAAAAGGGAAATGGATTTTAATGAGCTAACGCTGAGGTTCAGTGTGTGAAGATGATGTTTGATAACGTTTGCCATTTCCCCTTTGCTTGATGGAAAAAGCCAGGCTCTTCTCTTCAGTCTCCTCTTCTCTCATCTAAATTCCTGTTTCGGAAATGGGAGTGACTGGTGTCGCAGTTACCTGACACAAGGTTGGTTCCACCAGTGTCTCATCTGAGGGCGTTCAAACATCTCTGCTCAGAACTCTTTATGTCGCACAACCTTGGGTCACACTTGTTTCTTTCACAGCTGCATTAATTACTTCATCCTCTTCTCACCTTACAGGAGAAAATCTTGATATTGGCACCTACATACACAGGACCGTGTGATTCTCATGTGTAAAAGTTGTCCCCGCTCCAATTTCCCAGTGGTTGAACAGCTCAGTTCTTCCTGTACCACACAATCTTCTTTTCTGATACTGTCGGCCTTTTTTTAATTTCAAGGTCAATAATGAAAACACACATCAAGGTTGGTTCCAAAACTGATCCAAGAGGAGCTGTTAAAATGAACCAGTGAGAAAGGAATGAAAACTATGTTAGATACAAGTGAAACTGGAGGAGGGAGGGAAATCACCAGCTGTTTTCTTTGGGTTTTTTGCTCTAGCTAGCAAGTCTCTGTGGTGACATACAAAGTCTAGGACTAAATAGAGTAGGACTATTAGAAATACTGTGTCTTCTTTGATCTTTCTCTTGGAACTGATGATTTTGGATCATCTGACATGCTTTACCTTCAATCCATTTGTTTAATCTTTTTTTCATTTCTTGGGTCGTCATGCAAAACCTGTTGTAAAGCCTTATGTGCCAGCACAGCAAGTTTATTCTGAACTGCAGTTGTTGATCCTGCTTTTTTAAAGCCCTTTTATGTAAAAGGGCTAAATGATTCTTCTGCAGCATGCAGCTCTACTGCAAACTTGACTGCATTTAAAACTTGTCACGTGGGACCTGCTATCATCTCAACAGCCATTCCAAATTTCTAAGTTGGAGGTTCTCATTCTCTCCTCTAAGGAAAAGTGACTGCCTTTAGTTTTGCTCTCTGTTCTGTTGTTGTGTGTCGCACTTGGGGCGATACCTTAATCAGCTTTAATCTCCTCTTTCTGTCTGTCCAGCAGCTTTTGAGCTCCTTGGTAGCATTTGTTTTCAGGGCATCTGCAGCAGTGGATTCTGCAGCTCAGTTGTGCAGACAGAGAAGGTGATACTTGGACTTAAAACTGTTATGCAGTACCTTCACTGAGAGCCCCATAGCACTTCTCTTACAGAAGAGCAAGTGCAGTCATTCCAGGCCTACATTCCTCAGGCCATTACCAATTTTACAAATACATATTCTTTCCCTTTAGGTCATCTCCTGTATGAGGTGGAAGGTTCCCAATCTGTTACCTGCTTTCCTTGGGAAGGGCTCCCATAGACTAGCCATTCCCATCACTGACACCTTTCTCTGGGCTGTTTCTATTTCTGCCACATTCATTTGGAAGGAGAGAAATGGAGCCATATGTCTTCCATCTGTAGGCCGCCCATATGCCCACAGTAACACAGTTGTCATGTTTGCTCTTTTTCTTTCTTTCTAATAACTTATTAATTTGTATCCAAATATTCCTGGAGAGGTTTTTTTTTTTCCCAGCTCCCACTTGTAAATGTCTGGCTTTTTCTTCTTCAGATGTGTGCCTGCTAGTTTTTAACCACATAGACTTGATACTAAATGGCAAGTCTGTGAAAGCTGCCTGTAGCAAGCAAGAAGATGATGAGTTCCAGTGCAGTCTTGTTAACAGTTGAGCTGATGCTGTGAAACAGTGGGCATGGACTATGGTGGGACAGCAATGGGATGTGCTGTCAAATAGAAGTGATACCTGACAGCAGAGGAAAGCAGAGAGAAGAGGGGTCAGAGCTAGGGTGAGGCATCGGGTCCCTCTTTAATGAACCCCTACCTGGACTTTTCAGCAGGCGCTGGGCACCACTGTCATTCTGGCTGCCCGTTTTCCACATCCACACTCAACCACATTGGGTAATGTATTTAAAAACTCGTTACAGAAGTGTACATGCACAAACAGCAGCAGTGATGGCCCTTCTGAACAAAGAGGAAGAAGCAGGGGGGAGGCAGAAGGCCCAAGGCATTGTTGGTTTTTTTTTTAATCACAGTTAAGGCTGGTTCAAGGCTCTGTGATTCAGAATGAACAGGGGTAAACAGCTGGAGCTACTTTCCCCACTCTGCCCATTACAACTTTGGAGACCTCCTCCCTCCCTCCCTGCCAAAAAGAGAAAAATATATTCAGGTTTGTACAAAACATGTTTTGCTTCTTACTAAAAATCTGAACTCTGGCATTCTCACACACTGAGGAAAATTTGCTTGTTGTTTGGTGACTAACCTTGCTGCTTAGAAGTCCCTGACACCTCTGCATGTTTTGTTATTGAACAAAGCGAGCACTTTGTTTAAAACTTGCAGTTAACAAGATAAGGTTCTGGTAATGCTTCTGAAGTCTAGCAAGGCCTGTTACTGAGCTCTCACCCAGTTCAATAATCTGTAATGTTAGGAAGATGGAAGCAGTGGAGAAGCAGGAAGGCAGCCAGGCAGGGCTTTGCAAAGAAGGGGAAGGACATGATTAATCCCATCACACACTGGCAAGAACTCCTTTGCCAGAAGCAGGAATGTTAAACACTCTTGAGTTGTGTTTTTGAGAATCTAGCTGTTGAACACAGTTGTCCAAACCATCTCTTCTTAGGTTTAATTTTTTTGCTGCTGCTGTTGTTGGCCAAAATCCACCAGACTTGTAAGTTTAAGTGTGTAAATCAGAGATGGTATCGTTAAAGATTTAAAATGTGTCTTTACTGGAGAAGTCACCATACAAATGGATTCTGAAAATGGAACTGTTAAAAGCTTGTATGCCCAGTAACATTGGGTTAGTAACTGAACTAATTTTTCCATTTGCTGTGATGGTTTAAGTTAAATCTATAATGCAGCTCATTTTGAGATTACGGTGTATGGATGACAAAGGATGTAACTCTACTGCTTTGTGTTTTGATGCTTTGGTACTTCAGCTGATCACTTTTGTGCACCACACAAGCTGACTCTTAATGAAGAGGCCAAGGGTGTGTGGGGTGTCAGGCTGGAGCCTTTGCCTCAGAAACGTAGAGGTTTTATTGCCAGTTAAACTAAGCATTGGCAGCCTCTGCATTGTTAGTGCATATGTAACATGTATTTTAAATTTGATAGTAGTTACAGATGAATAAAAACTTTTATCACTTTCTTTTTTTGTAATAGGAACAGAGGAAAAGATCCAGGAACTTCTAGAAAGCAGAAAAAGACTGGATAACAAGATTGAGCTACTGCAGGACTTAAAAGAAGTCGTCCTTCCTACCCAAGAGAACACCGCTAGTACATCCAGTACAGTGTCTGAATAACCCCCAAGTCCATCTGTAATGGTGTTGGTATCTAGGATTTTCTAATGATAGAAACCATAGAGCACGTCTGGTCAATGTCTAAGTTATTCCCCCTCCCTACCCCAAGACAGGGACACAGGAACTGGGTGGTTTACTCCTTTTGATACCTCACTGTTGCAATAATTTTAAGTTGTCCCTTCCTTTCTTTCAATTTTACTGTGGATCAATGAGTGGGTTATACACCAAATTTAGCTTTTTTTAAAGCTCAGAACCCTCCAGTGAAGACTTTTTTCTCAAAAACATGAGAGCATAGGCTGCTGCAGGGCACCTGTTAGTCTCTGTACCTGTGGGAGCCCTCTCCTGACTGGGTGCAGTAGCTGTGGTGCTGTCTGCATCTGGACAGTGACATTTCCAGGATCACACTGCTGCTTTGGCTGTCCAAAGATGACCAATTAGCAGAACTTGCACTCAAAGAAGCCCTCTGAATTATAAACAGGGGTTTGGGTTTTTTTTAATTTATTGACTGATTAATGTATAACTAGTGCTGCTGTAATGGCAGTGGTGAAACAGTGTTTGCAGGCAGACCAGAAAGGGTTAGGCATTGTACTCTAAACATGTACAATGTAAAACAGGTCAAACAATGGACCTTGTCTTCCTTTCTCCATTAAGAAAGGATATGACTTCCATGTGTTTTGTCTTTAAAAATGTTTGAATACAGAAAAGCATTGATTAGCTACAAAAGGGTAAGTTAATGAAATAAAACATTTTTAAGAAAGCAGTGTATATGATCATGTATGTGGCCCTTCTGCCTAGAAAATACCCACTTAAAACAAAAGAGTATTAACATGGAACATGGATTTATCTGTTCCTGGGGAACAGACACAAACCCACTGTCACAGGAAAGAGGTAAAAGCTCACAAGAGCTCTTTTTCTCTGTAGCAGCAATCTGAATTACTTAGTTACCTGTACCCTACCCTTCCCTTCCACCCCCCCGCCATGAGACCTTTAGAGTTCACAATCCAAACCCAGTTGTTTATTACTAACAAATATTTATGATAGTTGGAAGTGTTGTGTCAGACTGTCCTCAACTAACTGAACTCCCAATGTCATGCTACAGCAGCTAGCCACAGTACAAAATCCCAGGCTTTGCAAAACAGCAAAGTCATAACCCCAAAATTCAGCCTGCAGTTGTTAACCAAAACTTCCAATCTGAAGGTCCAGGCCGTCTGCTCTACCCTGTATTTGGTGCAGATGCAACATCATGGAAGTGCACAATAAAACCAGCTGGTCTGTCTGTCCATACATATGCTCTAAGGTTGCAGTCACATATGGACTGCTAGTGACAAAAAGCAGATCCCTACCTTGTCACCACTGGGGTTTAAATTTGTGCCTACAAATAAAGCTGCTGTTTTCTGAAACTGAGATGACAAGTATTTGTCGAGTACAGAAACATCTGTAAGATTGGGTAATACATTGTCTGGGAAGGGTGCTGCGGTTTTGGCTCGGTTGGGCAGTTTGTGTTTTATGGTTTTGGTGGTTTTGGTTTTTTTTTAAAAAAGCAGCTTACTAGGTATAACACAAAAAGCTTGCAATTTTCTTCAAAGGCCAAAGAAGTTTGCTAGCAAACAGGTACAAAAAACGTGAAATTTTATTACATGTCATTTAGACTTATATAACACTTAAATGCAAGACCCCCACTTTCAGAATAGTGTGCCCCCCCCAAGGGAACCACTCTAATCTGAAGCCACCAAAGAGGGAATTTTTTCTGTTAACCATTATAAATATTGCTTGAACAGATTACACAAAGTACACTTTACAACTTACATTAAGGTTACATACCCAAAGATAGACATTTACTTCTGATTAGATTGGCTAGTTATCCCTTTCTTCAAAGCTACTTGCATAGGCTTTGAGGATGTATGATTTCTGCACGCTTTTCTAAGCACTGGATACACTGATTAATTACACACAGCAAGTGACAAAATCATTCACAGCCCTGCACACGCAGTGCCATTTGCATCTCTATAATCCCAAGGCATTAATGATGTGATGTCTTTCAGTGGCTCAGGTCAGACTATACTCCAACCCCCAAAAGTAAATTGAAAATACCAACAAGACTGTGCTGGAATGGAGATTTCTTAGGCTAAAAAGGCAAGTCCTTAACTCTGGCTGGTGTCGTTCGCACACTGCAGGGTTTCCTCTCCCCGCCTCAAATCTCGAGCTGATTCCACCAGCCCCGTTTGCTAAATGCATGTGGATATTTCGCTTGAAGTTTTCACAACAGTTCACTCTTCAGTACAGAAAGCATTTGTTTTCACTGTGGCCTTTCACATCATCCGGTACAATAGACCAGGTGACACTTGCTTTTACCCATACAGTTATGACGTCCCATTATAACTGCAAAAACCCCTACCATCACCCATAACTTACAGCCTCATTTCAGTTCTTAAAGGCTCCACATTTACTGGCTTTAGCAATGAATTCCTTTAGCAGGGGACCATCCATTTGCCAAAATGCTGTAGTTTGCGTCACTTCCGTCAAATGATTGACACAAAACTTAAAGCAGAATTCCTCTAAGTCCTAAACAGAAAAAAAATAAAAAAAAAATAATCTTATTACCTTTGCTTCCATCACAGGAAATTACATTCAGGCACAAATGCCTTTATATTCTGTATTTTTGCAGAGACTTAGGCAAATGCATTAACCCAGTGGCGCTCAGTGGTTTTCCCCCACACAGTCACTATGCAAATGCAGCAGAAAGTACTAATTCCACCCCTGTGACAGTTACAAGGGGAAAAGTAACCATAATTTGGTTCTCACTATATAGCTGCAGTCACAAAAATCAGCTGTTAAAACTTCTCCCACTCAATCAGTTTTGGCTGCATTTGCTGACAGCTATTAAAACCCAATACAAATTGGAGGTCTTATATATAATATAAGAGATATATAACCAAGACTGTTGATTAAGAAAACTCAGCTCTTCTGTTCCATAACAAACTCAAATCCATATGTAAGGTTGCTTGACTTCCTGCTTAGTTAAGGGCTTAACTGAAGCCGTGAAGTTGCCGGTCACAAGGCTCAACACAAGCGTGTACTAACTGGATAATTTTAAAGCCCAATTCAGGCAGGCAGCCTTTCCATGCACTGGGAACAGACTTGGGTGACAAAGTATTTTACAGATGTCCCAAAAATGATTCAACAGAAGTACTGTGGCACAATACAGCATAGCAATTCTTTAAGAAAGTGGACTCTGGATATTTGCGTCTACTCGGAAGTGCCTTCCATCTAACGATTAGAAAAGCCTCACAACCATGCCTGCACCCACAGGATGTCAGAGAGAAAGGATGTCTAAAAAAACCAAGATGCAGTCCCTGTCAATATAAGGTTGACCACAGAATGCTTCCCATTCAGATTATTTGTTTCAAACTCCTCTTCTGAGGAAAAAATCTACTCTTCGTGGTACAGATCTACACTACTACAAGGAAGATGCTGCAGCCCTTACAGAACAGCAACTCCCCACCCTGTTCTAATTTCTTTATTATGTTTTAAGTTTGTAGAATTAGTACGTCACACATGAGAACACACCCTTCCTTAGCTGCCCAGCAGGCTGGGTGCTGCAATAAGGCATAACAAATTTGGAGAGCTCTTTAATCCATGTGAGGTATGAAAGACTGATTAATATTCATGTTTTCACTTAAGGTCAATACTGAAAGCTACAGCAACTGTGTGCCAGTGAGAGTTCTTGACACAACAATAATACAAAAATATATCCTGGCCTAAAACCAGGCATTCTGAAGCTGCAGATCTTGGCTTGTGTGGCATCTGTGCAACAAAAAAAGACAAGCTTATTAGAACTGAACACTTATGGGTTTGTTTGTTTTTTTAAGTAAGAGAATGAACTAGCATTTAAAACAAAATTACATCATACACATGACAATATGCACTGCTTTATTAAAAAAATCATATACCAAGTAAATGCAACAGAAGCATACAATAAACAGAAATATTGTAGTATTAGTAACTTTGGAAAATTTATAGTTCTGTATAAAAAAAGGCTGAATTTCATTTGAAGATGGATGCACTCCCAGCAAACTGTACTTAATAGACTTAAGTGAATAAAGGCACAAGGTACATCCAATGATTATTTTAAAAGCTACAGTAAGAAGCCAGACCTGACCTAGTTCTAGCCACTTTAATTCAGTCACAAACAGAAAGTATAAGAGTTTTATGTCATGGAGGTATTTTAAATTAGTGAAGCAGCTTCTTTTAACTGTTGTCTTCCAGACTCAGTCCCTTGAATGAACTATACCACCCAAGCAATTTCAAGTCCCCATCTAGCATTACTGAATGTAAAAACCACTTTTTACTAAAACCCAACCCCTCAGCATCACCCATTCTCTCTCTGATATAGCATTTAAGCCTATGGTTCTAACTTTGTTTAGCTAGTGAGGCACAGCCAAGGCATAGTCACTGGATTTCTTCTACCCTTTACAAGCAGAATCAATCACACACTGAAGACCCCTCCTGCAAACAATCTTTTAAGACTAAAATATGGAAATCTTCCTATTTTCCATGAACTCCCAAAGAAATCATTATTCACAGTAGAGCTGAAGCCACAATTCAGACACTAACACAGCCCTCTGGGTAAAGTATATCAAACAAGCAACGCGCTACAAGGCTCTGAAATAAGTTAGGGCATCTGCATGCCAATTGCTGGATATTAAGTACAAGAAAAAGCAATGAGTTGATGTACTGAGTACCAAAACCCCTTTATAAGCATAAGTTACAAAGCAGTTAAAACCCAACCCATCGAAGTTGCAAACACGATGCATAGATACTATGCTGAACACGAGAGCCAAAACAAGCCCAGGAATACTTCCCAATTAGTTCACGAAGCAGCAGCATGTTAGTGATCTAGTAGTAAAGTCAGACATTATGCAGTAGGGAAGCTGCGCTAGCCTTCCCCCCTTTCCACACACTGTATCTCTGTCTTCAACATTTACTAGGCCCATAAACCAGTTCTTATCCTACCACTTCATTAGCATACTGTGAAACTCAAAGTGTACTTGACTGTAGCTGAACAAAACAAACAAAAAAGCCAACAAAAAAACACCCTGCCAACCAAAAAAAACCCCAAATGCACTCAATCCCCAATCACCACCATATGACATCACACACAACACACCACCTTACAAATAAGTAACTTAAGGCTTACAAAATTGCTTTTCATAATGTTACGGGGTTTACTTTGTATTTAAACCCTTTCCTTGTTTCAGAGTTAGTGTTTTCATCCCCACAAATTTTTTGTTACAGAGGTTTTTTTCCCCCCACAGAAACAGTAATTCATGAAGCTTGGCACAACACCATAACCTCTTACCATGAAATTAAGCAATGCAAACATTTACAGATACCAAGCCTCAGCCTGGGACTTAAGCCATCTTTAGATATGTGTACTAGTTCACCTTCCCAGTACTGGTTTACAGGGAAAAAAAAAAGGAAAAAAGGATACATCTCTCATGGCAAACACAGTTTTTATAAGTCCAACATTCTCAAATTCTGAAAATGGTAAATAGTATTATCTGATAGTGAGAGAGAGCTTATATGAATATAACTGGCTGCTTTTCTCCACAGTTTTAAGTCAGAAAGCAGCCACCTATTTAAGAGATTGAAGTTTAGAAGTTTACCTCCGCATCATATCTGACAGCAGCAGAGAGCAATGAAAATGCATTGTCCACAGTAATTCCTCTCTTGATAATGTGTTGACACAGTTTTTTCAGCCTATTTTCACAGTACGAAGTAGCCAAATCCAAAAGCCCTGCAATTAAAACACCACCGTATTAGTCAATTATAATGATCTCTGCTGTTTCAACAAGAGTTTCTGCTACGCATTGGTATTCTCTATGCCTATATCATGCTTTTTGCAAGTAGGCCACTATTCAAAAAAATGTATTTTACCGTAACACAGGAAGAAAGGCCTTTTACCTCATGCTGCAATCCTGTTAATCTCTGTAAATATACAAGCTGTTCCACTGATTTGCATACTTAACTGCTTGCAAGAGTGAAACTCACAAAACAGGCAGCACCACAACATGAGCAAAAAACTACCATTACAAAAATCTCTGCTTGAATTACAGCTTGCTCTTTGCTCTGCTGTCAAAGTTTCCCCTATTAGGTCTACTGAGATTCTTTGATATTATCCTAAACAATAATTGACTCAATTTAGTAAAATATGCAAGTATTTTAACCCAGAGAAATAGTTTCTCTCCCAACCTTAAAAAAAACCTGCTCATAGTTCATTTCTAAATATGCACCACTTTTGCTGTGCTAAGTTTGCTACAACAGTATTTTAAAAGACAGCTTAATTAATCACCAGCAAAACGCATTACAGGTGAGACTAGAAGCCTATATCAATATATTTATTCTGCATCCCCTGTCTCAGTTTTTCTGGATGCTGCTTTCTAACATAATTGGACCACAAGCAATACCTATTGCATCTTCAGGCGGAAGGTCAACACTGTCTGTATACAAGTACTCAAGAAAGGCACGATACACAGGATAAGAAAACTGGTCTATTTCTATCACTTCCTTCATATCCTCATTCCAGTAAGACTGGAACATGGTTCTGAAGTGTTCACACCTAAGAGACAAAGACATAATCTGGAACACTATTATATGAACACATGAACGTTACATTACAGTCCCCCTGAAAAACATATTTGGGGCACTCTGCAATATTCACAAATATTTTACCATACCCCATCACAGCCAGTAGTCCACATTTTGGTTCCTAAGACTGTGACCATTGTTATGCATCAAGATAAAACCCTTATTTGATCTATGCTACAGAAACATCTGTGTATATGTTGCAAGCAGATCAACTTAACAGAATTTATCATCCCAAAACCAACAAATGGGCTTAGTGAAAATTTAATATGGACCATTTAAGACAGAGTTTTGATTCAACTCCTTTTACAATCACTTAAAGTGATTATGGGTACACAGCTATATATTACAGGTTTAGGGGTCCCTCCCTACCCTTTACTTTTTGTTCACCCGTAGATGCAATACCAAGAGGTTACTCTGTATAAACAAGAGCTGTGAAACATGACCACTACCTGATTTTCAGAACAGCTTTGTGGACATGGATGTACTTTCCATCCACACGGAACTTTAGGTCTGAGGTTTCTGGGCTGTCAAACTCTTTCTTCAGAGACTCTGCTACTGTTAAAAAGTCCTCATGCTCTACAGAGACAATTTTAAAACAAACAAAACAAAACATGTTAGGCATCTTAAAAAACACACACATACATCACTAAGTAAAGCTAGCAGGTCAACTAAGAGCATGTCAAGGAAAATAGGTCAGTACCAGGGCTCCATTGGCTTAAGCGGTGAAGTGGGAGGAATGAATTAATCCAATACCATTTCCTGTTGGCAAGGACTGCTCCACAACAGCTACAGGCAGCACTGGTCAGCAGTTCCCATTCCAGCTCATTGCACAGAGGCAGCACACCACCAAGGAAAGCACCTGGAGAACTTCCTCTCACTCTCCACCCATGAAATTGCCAGCCTCCTGGCAGCTCAGTGCTAGTGCTGGGTCAGCTCAACTCTGCTACCTGCAAACTAGTTTCTGTGGCTAACCAGCAGACTGCTGGTAACTGGAACCTACAGCATCACCTGCAACTGATTTGAGACATGGTAGACAGTACTTCAGCCATGGTGTGACTTGAGCCTGAAGAGTAAGGGAATGTTTCACCAATTGGCCACTTTTTTGTGCTGGCAGATTGGATATAGCCTGCATGTTGTCTGTTAAGGTCTTTGCCAGGGCTCACCAACATGAGCGATCACTGACACCATTATACTCAGTTTACTAGTCAGTCACCCCAACACAAACTCCAACAGCAGTGCTGTTGAAGAAGAGACACAGTAGATACTGTGTTCTTGGTACAACCAAGGACACAGGACTTGAGCAATTTTGGAAGTGGATTAGAAAACCTAATTTAACCCACTATTTGAAGCTTCTGTTGATGCATCTTAAAAGTGTGTTTCAAAACATGTGGCTTCTAAGAAAAAAAGTACAGAAAAGAAAAATAAGTGGATTTCCACTATAATGGGATGTGGTCTGTCTCCTGTGTCCCACAGGACTGCACATTGTTCATCCATATATAATCCACAAATTATCCTTTACCACTAGGGACAGCTAAATTAGTTGGTATTTCAAAAGAAATACTGCTATAACAAACTGCTGTAACAGACAAGTCATGTTTGTGCCACAAAAGACTACAATACTCTGATTTACATGGATCATCCACAGAACCTGCATCTCATCAGGGCTAACTAAACCATGCTCCAATCTCCCTCCATTTGCTCATGTGATTTTTTTTTCTAGGTCATCAGCTTAGCTTAAGCTATGCAGTAGATCAACTTTCACTCCAAATACCTTAAGTTCATTCCTCAAAAAAGGCTGCAGATTTTTACTTTACCACAGCCAATCCTGAACGAATGATTCATTTTTTTGGTGGAGCCATCATAACTGGAAGTAGAACAATAACCTTTATGCAGAGTTAGCTCTTGCTAAGAAAAAAAAATTAATAAAAAAACTAAGAAGAAAAAAGGTTTTTCTTAACCTATATGAATGAAAAAGGTGGAGAAGAAAAAACACATATGGAAAATGGAGATTAAAAATGCCTCCAGAATGAATGCTTTTGATTTAAATATTCTGTAAGTAGGATTATCAGAATAAGAGAGTGAGAACCCCCAAAGGCTAAGAGGAATTAAAATCCAGGTACAAAAGTAAAAAACATTGTCATACTCAGTCTGAGAATACTTCATAAAAATCAAGAACCTGAAAGGTACTCAAACTGGGGTGATGTCATTTAAACAGCCTTCACTATTAGCAAAAGGCTGATGAATGAATGAAGCAAGCATATATTTAAAATTAAATTGAAATGATAAATTAGTGTTATATTGCTTTTAAGCTTCTTATTAGCAGGATGGCATCCATACTTCTATTCGCATAAATAATTCCTATCAAAATAATTGTTTTGAACTTTTTACAAGTTAAAAAAAATTGTATACTTGTGCTTTGGATAAAAGTATTGGTGACAGCAACATGCTTCACTTCTGCATGCTCAATATGCAGAACTTGCACTGAAAACCTTGTGTGGACATGTAAAGATCACCTCACTCAGCCAATACAAAATTAACTCTCCCTGGACAACCATCAGATCTCTACAGAGGGCAAGACTAACACATATCACAGAGGATTAGAGAATGGAGAAAGTGAGAAGTGAGATAAAACAAGACTTGGATTTACCCAGAAGCAGATCACTCTAACTTAATCTCCTCTCTCTTTAGTAAATCTATGCAGTTTTCCCATATAGACAAGATGCTATTATCTGGACCTCTATAAATGCGATAATGTGCTAAATGAGAAGTTAAGATGGAGAAGCTGGGTTAGGACAAGCCACATGCAGAGATAAAGTCTGAGTCTGGAGAAAGGTTACTTAATATGTGATCTCTCCACAAAATCAATTTTGTACAAAGACTAACAAAATGAGGCTCTGTTGTCAATACAAAAACAGATTAGATTTCCTAAATGATCTTGAGAACTGAAACAGCAGATCCAAGATGAAAACATCTTTATGTTTTGAACATGAAAACACCTTCATGTTTTCTAGGAAGTGTAAGCTAAGCCCTTTATAGCATATTCGGGGTCCAATAGGAATTAGTAGCATGTAAATCAAAGATAATCAAGAAGAAAGGCTTGGGCTTACTTGCTGGTCACAGAGACTGCATCCCAAAGTGTAACCCAAGGCAGTGTAACATGAGAGTTTCAACAGAGAAAACAATTATACTAGGGTCTTGTTTTACAGGGACTATTATTTACAGGTCTGCTTGTCTTTGGGGAAAGTCAAACTAAATAAAGTTCAGAAAAATCACCTTACAAAATGAAAACTTGGCAGAAAGTAGCTTCTGTTACTTTCCTTTCCTAAGATGAAACATAGGAGATTCGCTCCTTCATATTCATATTGGAAGGATAAATACTAAGGAGGGGAAGGTAGAGATAACATTCATAATTCAAAGCTATTAGATAGCAAAGTAACAAGCCTCAGAAGCAGTCTTCTAAGTAGGAATAGTTTGAAGAGAAAAAAAGTTATGTTTAATGATCCAGGAGTCCTCCTCAGTCCTGACCTAGAGCTCAAACAATACAAATATAGGAAATACACAATATTCACAGTGCAATGGTAAAACGGGATTCTCTCCAGTTGTATACTTGCAAGCGAATAATCTTGTTAACCCTACTCTGGATCCTTAGCTGCTGGAGTAGACTGCTTTCTTTGGAAGAAAAAAAATCCTAGCTAAAAGAGCTAGTTTTAATTGCTGGTTCTCCTTAAAGCAGGAATCATTCTGCCACAGAAATGGCATCCTGTACTAATTGCTAAAAACATACACAGAGAATATAGCACTGGCTGCCATATCGGAGCTTGTTCTCACCTACTGATAGAAGACGCCACATAACGGCAGGGGTAGCAAAGCAAGCAAACACATCGTCAGTGCAGGCAAAGTGAGTAAGGTGGGGAAAGATCACCGACTGCCCACGGCATTGGCCCCACATGTACACCTGGCCGCTCTGGGTCTTGGCAGCTGACGTGTGAGCAGAGTGGCAGGCTGCAATCTCCACAACCCTGAGAACAGAAGAAACCTTGTGAGATACTTACAGGTACAGAAACAAGTGGCAAATGCCTCGCCAAAATACCAGTCAACCAAACTATGCACCTACACTCCTGTACTTCTTTCTTTGTTATGCATGAATGGGATACTGTTTGAATGGATATTGAAAAACTGCAATGACATTTTCAGATTGCTTGTAGATTTTATTGTAAACAGATATTGCTTTCATTATGTCATTCTCATCAGTTGACATTCCTCCTTCTCTTCCATAACCATGGTAAAGGGATGATGAGAAACAAAGTTTTGTTTTTCCCCTTTAAAGCCAATGCACATCAGACACTTACTCTCAAGAAGAAATGCTTATGGAGCTTATGAAACTTCCAGTTAGGGAACAGGTAAGAAAATTATACTATTAAGATTTTTGCAGAGCATTCTTCAGAACTTCCTTCAAATGGATGTTGTAAAAACTCTCTTGTTTTGAGATTAAGTTCCCCTGTATTTTTCAATAAAGCCTTTAAGAAACCCTTCTACCCCCTTTTAATCGGGGGGGGGGGCGTTGGGGGGGTTGTACGTAGACAGAGATCTGACCTGCTGCCTGTATTTCTAAATTCTTATTTTGCTGTTAGTTTCCTTTCCTCAACACTGAAATTCAGCATGGAACATGGAGAGTACCTCATTTGAGGAGAAGTGAATACATGCACTTAACTCCATATTCTTGAAGAGCTATAACTGTTTTTTAACTAAAGTCTCTATATTTTCACCCATCTCACATAGTTCCTTAAGATATCAGCTGCTGATGCACACTTACCTGTTCTCTCATTGCTCAGGCAATCCCTAACTTGCTCTATGAAACATTACAAGAACTGAGAAGAATCACATGTCCATTAAAAGGACTGCAAGGATGTTTCCAGTGTCTCTGTTCTCATGATAAGCAAAAATCAGGGAAAGTTCCAGCATTAGTTCAAAATAAAAGCTATGCTTTCCTGGTTTTTTTCCACACTAAAAATGCATCAGAGGATTTCATGCTTTTGTGCCAGGAACAGATCAACTGGGACAAATAAATGTCTTTCCAAGCAGTCTAAGAATACACATCAAAATGTTTGTTCCTTTACAGAACAACATCAATGAAGAGTTAGCTTGTTAGGCAAAAAAAGCTTTTTTAGCACAAAGTCCACATTTTAAGTGCAAAAATTATTACAAGATAAAATACAGAACGAATCGACAATCACGTTCAGTACATGTATCAATAATTTCTGTCAGATAAAAGACTAATGGGTTGTTTTACACCATTTACAACTTATGAACCCTTATACAACACTGAGAGCTTTCAGCATCTCTGCAAAAGACATCATAAAGTAATTATTTTAGGGACAACTTACTTTCTATCCAGCTATTACCTAAACTACTTCCTTCCCCAAACTTTTTCCTTCGTAGAACAGATTCTTATTTTTAGAGTAACTATACTGTACTTAAGAAGTATAATAGAAAATGTACTGTAACACATTACATCATGTGTTTAACATCAAAATTCAGGCTGCTGACCTTCATAGCTGTTCCTCTAAGCTAACACAAAATGAAGTCTAAAAGTTCCTTACAAGCTATATGTGCAATATTCTTCAAGACGGCATCAAATGCTACCTCCTAAGGAACTGTCACCAGCCTTATATATAAATGACAAAAGAGTTATACAAATGAAAAGACCAGGAGAAGCAGCAGTAATATGTTTCATAAGAAATGACAGCTCACCCACTTACAGCACTGTTTCCAAGACAGCCAAGTCAAGCAAGTAAGTTCAAGTGACTTATCTCTCCCTTAGATTCCAAGCAGAAGTTCTATGATGTTTTATCCCTCCTTTAGTCATTGAACAAATGCCAGTTTTATTATAATCCCATGCTTGAGTTCACACAGTTCTAAATGCGACAGTTCCCCTTAGTTCACTCAAGAAATAAATGGCTAAGAAAACAAAGTTGATCTATTTGCAAACATACACATTTCTCTCCCAGTGCTTTTTTAAATAGTATTTCAGGATGCTTCACTAGTGTCAGTTCCTGCACAGACAAGCTAGCCTCACCTCGGTGGTTTCTATTGTTATGGTTCCCTTCTTTACCCCACCCATTTTTTAAGCTCTTAAATAATCTCAGTACTGTGCAGCTTTTAATTTCATATTAAGTGCGAGAAACAGGAAAAAAACCAGGAATGACTTCCCAGAAAAACAGTTCAGAAATGGAGGAGAAAAACCAACCACAAGTGTTTCCTAGTTAAAAGGAGATTACAAATTAAGAGATTTACAGGTTAAGAGAGTATAGACTAAGAGGTTTCCAAACAGAGGTACATTAATCTATGGGTATATACATGGGCCCTGAGAATGGGACTGAGGTCCAAGTTTATAAGTGAACAGCAAAAGAGTCATCCCAAGTATGAGGATGACAAGGGTACTAAAAGAGGGTAGACAACTCTAAGAAACTAAGGAAATACAAACTAACCGGTACCACTGATAAATGTGGCATTATCTGCCCTTAGCTCTAGCAACTTTGCAAATGAAGTTCTGTTTACCTGGTTAGCTATTGTCAGCCTTTCAGAAAAGTGTTTTTTTCCTCACATGTCACTCCTTACAAAGGCGATGTTTGTGCTCCCCCCCACCTTTTTTGGTTATTAATGTAGGCCTCAATACTACTTAAAAGCTTGGCTTACTGATTTCATAGCTCCAAATTTTTAACCAAAGGAACCATATTTAGAATAGTCTAACACTTAGTCATTCATTATCTTTCAGTATCAGGTAAACAAAGTACATTTACTTTCAATAATCATTACAGATTGCAAAAACCACTCAGTCTAAAATAAACAGTAAGTTACCATCCTATCCTATAACTTCAACATTAGCAATAAAAAATACAATCCACCAAGCCCTACACATGCATGCTTCCAGTGCTAAAGGCTGCATAACACATGCTCAGACTTATCAATCCAGAAACAGCTTCAGCAAGATTACCTTTCTTTTTCCATCATGATCTGCATCGGGCTTAGTTGGTTACTTTTATTGCCAGTTCCCAGCTGCCCATAAGTGTTAGCTCCCCAGGCATAGAGCAAACCCTCATCTGTTAGTGCTAGTGTGTGCGCATAGCCACAGGCAATCTGTAAGTAAATGTAAAAGCATTACTACTAAACAAAACAGAGATGAGAAATAAAATTATGCCGCACATTACCTTAGTCTAGCTGATGTTAAATATCTCAGGCATTCTTCATTTAGCACTACAACGTGTTACCCCTCAGTACTTAAAGCTAACACAAAATACGTTAACTGTAGGTACTGGAAAAGTCCCAACTTAGTTTAGTGTTCATTGGTTACTCCTAAATAATTTACTGCACTCTTGCATAGTCTCCCTAGCCTTTACTTGCTTTCAGCTGCAGGCTCTTCACACAAAGAACAGCGAACTTCATCATCACATCTTGCAACTCTGAAATATTTTCAATACTATAAAAACTATAAGAGAGCTGCAGTTCAACAGTCGACAACCGTTCAACCCAAGTTATCACATGAAACTTCAGAGAACCTTACTAAAAATCCAAGAAATCCCAAATTTTAGTTTTATTCTTTAGCTGGAAAAAAAGCCCAACAACCCCCCAAACCCAAACAAAAACCAACCACCAAACAACCAAACCCACAATCATAACTCTCATTTTCCCTCTCCCCTCACATCTGAAGGGCTAATTTGAATATTGATGTAGAATCCAATTTGAACTCCCCCTCATTTCTTGTCTTTGCCTAGTGCATTTCATTCATTCAGCTTTGTAACAAAGATGCAATTTGTATCCATAGTATAATTTACTTATAGTTACACTAGCTAACTTTAAATCAGTCAGAACATTTACAAAAGCAAGTATTTAGCTAGTTACTTGCACTTTTTATAAACCTAATACAATTTATAGGAGCTAAAAGAATTCAGTATTTGAACTGTGAAATCTAGAAGCAGGTATAAGATTCCAAAGATACAGTTTTAGCAGATGCTAGTAACATGAACGCATTTTCATTTCCATGTTAGACATACCTGGAGTATACACACACCATGTAACGCTGCCACTCTGCATGGTGTTAGCTGATTGCCATTGTTGCCAAGACCTAGCTGACCATTACCATTGTAACCCCAGCCATAAACCTGATTGCAAAAGGAAAACAAAATTAAGTCATTCCTCTGTAGAATTATAGAACATTTAAGACTTAGTATTAAGCACAAGTCAAAAAGTATATCTTTTTTTAAAAAAAAAGGTAAGCTATTTCAACAGCAATAGAGAGAAGGTTAAAAGATACTAAATATACTGCAATGACTGACTGTATTCAACTTTTCAAGCCTGCATTTACCTTTCAAATAAGCTTTCAAAATCATATTTGTCTTCAAAGTAGTAGGAATTTTGCAATAAACTTGCAATATACCAAAATCTCTCCCCATAGCATCAACATTTTGGTTTTTACACCTTTCTTTCTCCTTATTACTTTTTTTATAAGAAAACAAAAAAATAGTTATTCTGTTCAGCTGATTAGCTATTGGATTAGTTTAAACTGAAATCCCCAGTTTAGCTCTAATATTTCCTTTAGTTTTATTATGGTGGACACATCAGGACAGAAGTATGTACTATGAAAGCTCATCTCAACCTCAGGGACTTTTACACTCCCTCCAGTCACAAAGAAATGCTATACTTCAAGTTTGGTGAAATGTAGTAAAATTGAGGTTACAGTTCATACCTAGAATGGAACAGTTGCACAATACAAGGGCAATGTTCAAAAGCTTGGTTTGGTTTTGCTGCTGGCAATTAAGCAATGTGTTTAAGAACCAGGATCAGTCACTGTATTCTTGCAGAAAGATTAACTATTTAATTGTGCATGGTTTCAAAAAAATCTACTTAAGATATGTGTTAAACAATCTATTGAAGACAGACATGCTTAATACAACTGTTCAAATTATTGCAGTTGCAGACTCAGAAAGAATTGTGTTCCAATACAGTCTTTGCCATAAGAAGGAATGTTTAGTGTGCAGACAGCATCTCCACCTAATTGCAGAGTTTTCCTTAAACTGGTCTCTCAGAAGTTACCAATGTAACTCGTATGAATACAACTCTATACCTTGAGCGCTCCACATCAGCATTTCTCTATGTTCAGACATTAACCTCATAAGTTTGGGTAACAGAGAGAAAACGTGAGAATGCAGCACTGCTTACCTCACCATTGTTTACTACAGCCATGGAGGAGGTCTGACCACAAGCAATGCCAACTACCATTTTACCCTGTAAACAGTTTGAAACTCTCCGAGGAGTTGGCTGGTTTGCTGTAGATCCAGATCCAACTTGACCACAGTTATTATAGCCCCAAGCGTACAGCTGTCCATAAAAACAAACAAAAATCTGCAGTTTAAGCCTTAATAGTGGTAATGATAGTAAACTATAATCTTACTGTAGTCAGATTGGGTAAACTGTCCTATCTAACAAGCTAAAATGCTTAAAATTAATTTTCAACAGCTGAAAATTATAAACAGCAATATGACTGATCTAGCAAATATGAATATAGCACTTTTTTCAGCTTCTTGCTACAGAATCGGAGCATCTGACTACAACAGGAAACAAAAGGAACATACTTCCATATGAAACATAAGTCAGACTATAAGACAAAGAGCATAGCGAGTGAACTATCTTTATACATTCATGATGTTGGAAAATGTTGGAATGCAAGCCAGAAGGTCATTTGTTTCCCAGGCAAGCTGAACTCCCCAATTTACGGCATTTAGTTTTCTTCATAGAACTCTAACCCAGGTTATAGCTGGACACTCATCATACCTCTTATATCTTTCAAGAGCTGTGACAGGAGGTGGTTTTGTCAGCCCAGGTTTCATAATAGCAAACCTCTCCTACACAAGGGCATTAAGAAAAAAGCACCATCTCTGACAGTTCAAAGTTTCCCAGTAGCAAACTCATAATAATAGAAACAAAAATATTGGCTCATTTCATCTAGAAGTCCAGAAGACAGGGAAGTAGTTTGCTATAAAATAATATTTATAGCTTTGTATTTTCAGTTCCTTCAATTTTTATTACATGTGTACACACCCATGGTAGCTTGGCATAAAACTATTTCTGATTGTTTATTCTCTGGTGCTTCACCCAATTAAGAAGTTTGTGATCTTGGAAACAGCCAGCCACAGACATGGGAGCTAGTAAAAGCACACTGACAGATACCCTGATGTGAAGTCTGCACATCCTTTGGTGCCAGAAGCTGCCTGTTTACTGTGACACCAAACCAAAAGTCAGTCATAAGAAACAAACACCTCCCTCACCACCAAAAAAACCCAAACAAATCCCAACAAACAACCCCCAAACCAAAAACCACAAACGACAAGAATAAAAAATCTCCCGCCAATGCAACTCATTTACCATGTCTAATATGAACAAAGGAAAGCATTAGTCCTTTATTTTTTTGTTACTTGTATTTGCTGAACCTTTGATTCCTACTGAATATTTGAAGATGCTCTATAATATATTTTAATTACAATAACTCAGAAAAAAATTGAGGCAGAGAATCTCAGAAGGTAGATCAAAATGTCAAAGAGCTAATCAGTTTTCTCTCTCAGAGAACCATGAATGTCTGCAGTCCTTTAAGTCTATCACTGATACTTATTTTTTTAATTTGCACTGCATTAATATTGCACTGAATCAACTGTGCAAATTAATTATACCAAGTATTTTCACAAATACTTCCAACATTGATGCTTCTGAAATTCCAGATATATCAAGTCACAAGGGTTTTTACAGTCAAATCTTTATGTAAATAAACCACTAAACACATTTCACTCTCTTCAGAATAATCAATTCTGGTACAGATAAAACTTCAGAGCACAAACAAACTAAGCTACTCCAAGGTACTCTAAGGATTATAGTACATTAACTAGCCACAATGGCAAGCAAGCTGCAAATACCAACTCCATGGCAAACACAAAGAAACTTGCCCATTTCCATTGAGATTTCCAGCATGTTACATTTATTACAAGAGGCAGCATGGCCATCACAGGCAGCTACCACACAGCAGCTGGCACCACTAGTTAAACTAATACACGAACACACTCTCCTTCCTACATGCACACCAAATTTTGTAGTTTAACCAAGTCAAATGTGACAGCATGAAGATCTTTCCCTAAGCACAGGCTCTCCTTTCAGATACAACCCAGACCACTTTAATTAACCCAACATCTCTTTCCTGCCCTCAAAATACTGATTTGCTGCTTTGTATTACTGTTGCACTATGACTCCATACTGAGCTGTAACACAGACATGCTCAGATTACCAGGATGGAAATAATCGTAATTTCCATTTTCATCATTAGGAAGATTTTAAAATTTGAACTCTTCTTTTGTTAAAGCAGAGCTGAAAACAGGCTTTCCTCCTTGCAGTAACACAACAGGCAACTCAAATCAGATACACACACATTGGTCAAATCTGACTAAGTGGAAACTAATTGTGCTTCTTTCCCACTACACATAGCCTTAAGCCATGTAAATAAATAGCACAAAGCAGACTTGGATGTAAACCAAGTGCTCTTTCATTAGCTACACATAAAGGTATTCAAAGGTGTGCAGAGCAACATTCTTTCACAGTACCAGCATGGAAATCACAAAGACTAGAAGAAAGGGACTAAAAGCTAACCAATGGATACAAATAACTCGATATACCCCTTAAATAAAGAATTCTGAGCAAATAGAAATGTTACATTTTGCACTTTACAAACCCACTCTTTCACCTGTAAGTCACACAGGTTTCTGGTCTCAGAAACATACCCTGTGAAACATACAACAAATGAAAAACAAAAGTTCACTAAGCTTTTATTCCCCTGTTTTTGTGGGTGGGTTGTGGTTTTTTTATTGGTGCTTGTGGGTTGGCTTTCTTTTTTGGAGTTGTTTTCAAGTCTGCTCTGAAGAAAAGGACACCCTAGTTTGAGGCAGTAGGAGAAAGGGTTATGTTGTAACTACACTGTAGAGAAAGAGAGAACTTCACACTGCAAGGTCACCTGCACTATTTACTTCAAGGAGATTAAGAGATTTGAACAGATTTCAACTTACATCCCCATCGAACGACAGTGCCATGGAATGATGAGAACCACAAGCTACTTCCACCACTTTCTTTATTAACAGATTTGTGCAAACTTGAACAGGAGTAATGCCCTGATTGGTTGTGCCATTCCCAAGTTGGCTGTAACCGTTATGTCCCCAAGCATACACTTCACCATCTGCAAAAATATTTAAGTTTGTGAGAAAAACCACCAAAAATTCCAAGAAAGTTAAGATAGACAGAATTCTAAGAAATTAGAAAATGCCAACATGAAAGTGAAGGACATTAAGAAATAGTGAAACCATTGCACAAATCATCCACATACTAAAAAATTATATACTTTGTATACAACTATTTTATATACATATATCGCAGTATAACCTCTAGACTTATTGTGGAAATACACAAAAGTACTCTGGTAAGACTGAGTATGTCATAAATGATAGAGTAAAACTCTACATTTGCAACATAATGGAAATGGAAACTTACTTTACCTATTACAGAATATATTTAGTTCCACTTAAGACCAATGAGTGCCCCTGAGTGTACATTACCCAATTAACAAGTTAATACAATTACAACTTATTCCAATCTTGTTAAATGCAAGAGGAACTTAAAATATGTAATTTATGTTTCTATACTAAATGTTAATTTTCTACCTTCAGTGCAAAGTACAACATGGGGTCCACTTCCATAACTGAGACTGGAAATCTTCTTTCCACATAAGGCTTCTAATTTCTTTGGTACTATTGTGCTCTGATTATCTCCAGTTCCCAAACAATTACTGCAATTCAGCCCAAAAACAAATACCTGAAAAACAGAGGAATACTCATTTCAAGTGATTTATACTCAGGTATGCACAGATGTGGTAACATCCAGGTCTTCATAAATCCAGGAGAGAGTTTTGCCATGGACTCTCGAGGGCCAGAGACTTCCCTCATGGAAGTTAACAAGCTCAAGAGTCAGCACAGGGACACTTTGGAAGTTAACTGATGAGCCTGAGTTCTTCAGATCCATGCAAGCCTGGATGCTAGGCTTCTCATTTGCAGGAACCGTACTATAAAAAGTATTAAACTGTGAAAGTAGAAGACACCACCTCCTTTTAAAAGCAGTTTGTAAAGAGCAGCCACAGCTGCACTGCAGGAGGCTCACCCGACAGGCAGCTTTGATATGACTTCAGGAAAAAAGGAAATCCTACTCTACCCAGTTTTACAATAAACCCTCCCATTAATACATCCCAGAACATGTGGCTTGTTTTCTTTCAGCAGCACAATGCTAACTTACACTGAGTTTCTGAATCATTAAAATCCACAGATAATCTTCCGCTGTATTGTTACTTTGCAAGCCATAACCTCATTTTATTTCTTCACACCTGGAAGTGCTTGTACTTAATTTCAAGCTACCACAACTTCTTTTGAATTCTGACTGTCTTCAAAAGTGCATGTAATCCATCCTGGCCTTTGCCATTTGCGAGTTTTCTAAATATTCCATCTATACTGTCCCCACACAAAGCTAAAAAAAAAAATTACAAGTTATATCCAACTTTTGAAACACACACAAATTTCACACAATGCTTTTGAGAAGCTATTAATTCACAAGTATTCCATGGACTCTGAAAACGACTAACTGTAGAGTACATGTTCCACTTTATTACAGCCTTACCTCATCATTGTGCGTTATGTATATAGCTTCATTGGCTGATGTACCAAATACACATGCTTTCCTAATAGATGCTATTTCTTGAGGTGACAGTAAGGTAAATATTGGCCACTTGCCTACATCCACCATGATGCTGCTGTGTGTCATGATGTTTCAACAAGTAAGATTACATTGCTGTAATAAAAACAAAAGTTTATTAAAAAGTGTATTTTGCAATTTCATCAATAGGCAGTAAGACAATTTCCTTTAAATTAGAGAAAAAGACACATGTTGTGGCTCTGAAAGTATAACATTTTATTCTATATGAATTATGTAATTATATTTCCATGTATTAAGGTGAACAAATAGCAAGTCACTGGTAGGACATTGGAAGAACAGACCTTTTCTTAACAGGACATTTAAGTAAACTGTATTCAGTGCAGCTGAACATCTGCTGTTCTACAAGCAAACTTATTAAAAGCTTGTGATCTAGCAAATTCCCACTGGCAGCAGAGTAGATTTCTGAGGGAATTTTCAGATGGAATTTCAGTTGGAATTCCCATTTAAAGAATTTTCACTCATGACATTTTTTGTAGTCTTACAACTTATATATGCCATGTAAGCAAGCTGTTGATGTATATGTGAAACCTGCAAATAAAAATAAAGCTGGGGCTGTTGAGCATATGACCCAAATCTGCCATCTCTTGCATAATCAAAAGCTGTTATTATAGTCAAAAACTATTTGTGAGAGCACAGAAGCATGAGATAAACTCAGGAGTTTGTACAATTAAGCAGTGAAATACATCAGAGAAAAGTGATTAAGTAAAATTGTCATAACCTGTTACTTAGAAATGAGCTGGACCACATTAAAAGCTGGAAGCACAACTGGGTATAGACATCATCTGTCAGTGAACACAGATGTATGTAATCCATCCTTCCACAATGCTCCTTCTTCCCAGTTTCCTCAGGACAATTGCACTAGCTCAAGAACAAAGCTGACAGTCAACACAAACACACAGAGCTTATCTAAGCCTTCAATCCTGCACATAAAAATTGTAACATCACTCATACCCAGAAGGGATTCTGCCACTGACAATCTATGATCCATGCTCGGTGTGTAAAATCTGAAGAGCCCTAGGTGGAGAATTCCACAGGATGTCAATGGCATGATACAAATCACAATACACCATTTAAAAAAAGAAAAAAGAAAAAAAAAGCAGCTAAGGAATAATTCAATGAGTACGAAATGCAGTCTCTATCCAGATGTCACCCTCTCATCAACATTTAGTTCCTTCCTTTTCATTTGTTTGCTTCAGTCCTACCCCATCCCCCTACTCTTTGTTCTGTTGCCTTCATGTCAGGATTCTTCTTGATAATGCCTGGGTATCGGATATGGATAACAGTGAGAACACAAGATAGCCTCTTTCCTTTGTGTCCGATATCTGGTTCTCAAAAGTGTGCTGACAACCAATACAGGGCTTCAGAAAGTTATTCAAGACCAGCAGTCAATCCTGAAATACAGGTTGTTCAGTGCAGATGTTTTTTGGAAGGAGGGGGTTTATTATTAAAGTTTGAGAAACACTGACATCACAATGTAAGTATGCATACAAAAAAATTGAGCACAAGCAAAACCCAGACTTGTCTCCTCATCAAATTACATTATCTTGCTCTAACAACCCATTATCTGCTCTACAGGCACCTCTCTCACTAAGAGCCTGTCCTCACTCTACATTTCACATTTGAAGCAGGTCTTGAAAACACCTGAAGTCTCCAGATGGCACATCCATAACAAATTTATTGGTAGAATAGCTTTTCAAAGTCTAGCTGATGACAAGACAACAGCACATTTTACACTAGCTGTAACAGATTTGAACGCATTTAAGCCTTCTTAACTTCTAGTCCAGTTACAAACTGAGGCTAGTTAGCTGCTAAGGTTTGTTATCTCACTTTGGCAAACCTTTTAACATATGACACTGTCAATCAATTAAAAGGAGACAGTGATGACTTGTTCTTTTGAGCAAACGAAGTAATTGTCCATTCTCACTTTGCCTATTTAATTTGCCTCATAGAATATACAATTGGCAACACAAACATGTCATAAACTGGACGTTAAGAAAAGAATCTTCTTCACTGAAGTTCTTTTCAATGCATCCTGTCAATTTAAGGCATAAAGACAAAATGATAGTTTGATGGAGAATATACTAGTAAATTAACCTTAACAAGTTTTACAGCACCCTGAGAACCTATTCTACTCTAAAGGTAACCAGTTTAAAATGTGCTACTTTATCTCTCCCTTTTCTGATCTTTGCATTGTCTTCAAGCCATCTGCTTAGCTTATTTTCCACTACTGTATGAGTCGGTTAACCACTCCTCTTTGACAAAACCTTCCCAAGCACTTCCAAAACCTATGCAAGTTACACTGCACTTTCTATACCTCAAAGCTCAACTGGGTATCTTGCCACACAAACTAATACCAACAGATAAAATAAAAGCTTTCAAGCACAGAAGAATTTCCAGACTGAAGACATGAGCTATGAATTCCATCCACAGATGAAGGACCTTAAATTTTTGACAGGTGTAATGCTGCTTTATCTAAAACAATGCTGTAAATTTCCAATTTCAGCTGCTAATACAATCCTACAAAGTTATTTTAAGGGTTTTCCCCAAGAGATTTTTAATGATAACTCATCTGCCACTGGCAGGTTAGTTTCTTTAAAAAGCTAAATCCTAAAGCCTCTCCGGGTTTAGCAACCAATAAAGGTTCTTCAAAAATCCTTAAAAAAAACAACAGAAAACATCTCTTGCATTTTATATATAATATGTACTGTTTCTCCACACACACACCTTTTTTCTCCTCGTCTACAAATATCAACTATTGTCCTTAGATGCTGCCATTTGATGGAGTACCTATCATCATTAAGTTGCAACATTTTTGCAGTAGCAACAGCAGTTATTTTTGTTTATGTCTAAATGAGTGAAATAACATATAAACTTGAAAGTTCTGGGGCTTATACATGGACTACTGTTTCTTAGCTTTAGCTGTGCATAAAAAGCTGTTTTAACTACTTATTCTCCCTTTTCCACAGAAAATAAATGCCCAACCTAGGTATAAGCACCACCTTTTTCCTCTCTAAAGACGGTGCCTTAACAACCTTACTCAACTTCCGAGTTTTCCTTTCCATTGAAAGTTCTCATTGCCACAGGGAGCGGGGGGGGGGGGGGGTGGGTGAGC
>JANZLQ010000008.1:31116953-31171467 GCA_026212715.1 Elanus axillaris
GTTATCAACATTCTTCTCATTCTGAACTCAGAACTCATAACACTGTACCAGCTACTAGGAAGAAAATTAACCCTATCTCAGCCAAAACCAGCACAACGATTAACACTGATTTCCAGTGAATTGGTTAGAATTAGACCTACCTGCTTCAGAGCTCACCCTGTTTTGGTGTATGGCATCACAGCTGTGAAGACAATCTTGACAGCCATGCTATGAGCATCATGGTTTAACCCTGAGATGATGTGGTCTCCCTAGGGAACCATCAACTATTGGCTTGTTCTCCAAAGCCTGTGTTTCACATCCTACTGCAGGTCACAGAATCATAGAATCATAGAATGGTTTGGGTTGGAAGGGACCTTCAAAGACCATCTAGTCCAACCCCCTGCTATGGGCCGGGACACCTTTCACCAGATCAGGTTGCTCAAAGCCCCATCCAGTCTGATGTTGAACACTTCCAGTGATGCAGCATCCACAACATCTCTAGGAAACCTGTGCCAGGGTCTTGCCACCCTTATTGTAAAAAATTTCCTCCTTATGTCCTATCTAAACCTACCCTTTTTCAGTTTAAAGCCTTTTTCTTCTTCCTCTCTGCACCCCATGGAGTGAGGGCAAAGTGCTTTGACAGTGAATATAGTGATTGGGACAAAATTCCAGTTACTGGAATATTTAGGGCATGGGGAGGAGGGGGGATTTGCTCCTATAGTACTAGTCCTCATGACTGCTCTTTGTGATGAATTTCTAGGGAACATGAGAATGCATACCTAACAAACAGCAAATACACTGACTGAAATTCTCTGAAATTGTACACGGAATTAGCGACTACTGCCTTTGCTCCTGTGAATTCAGAGACATGAAACACAAGGAAAGAACATTTGTTCCGCCCACATAAGACATAGCTGGGGCAGGGGTTGTCCTCATCTCTGAACACAATTTCTGAATTATTTAGCATATGGCCTTTCTGCTCTGGCAGTAGACTCACTCAGAGCTCATCTCAGCTGCTTTTACTTTCTATTCTTTCATTCTTTCTTAAACAGACTTACAATTGCTCCCATGTATTATTTATTGGAAATACTATGCTTTTATAACATAGCTGTGGGTGGAACAGACTCTGTAGCCACAGTTTGCACCCCATATTTGGAATAACTGGCAGGAAAAAAGAAAATAGGCTGCAGTTCAATACATAGGGTATGAGAACGTAAAAAAACAAAAATTATACAGAGAGAGCTGCCTCTATTTGCCCACGAATTACTCTCTTCTGTGCCATAGAAAACCCCAAAACAGTCTTCAGTAAATCTGTACCCTATCTGCATTCTTTATTCTGGCTTTATTTCTTTTCGTTTTCTTTTTTTTCTTTTTTTTTTTTTTTTTTTTTTTACAGAAGCAGCCTACTTCTGTAGCATGTTAGAGAGAGTGATGCAATAAGGACTCCATCAGATCATATTTCAAATACTCAATTATTCATCAGATGGTAGAATCTCCACACTTGCTTCCTGTATCTATATTTTAGTTTACTGAAAAGAAATTTCAGTACTATGAATGTCTGGTCAGATGAGACAGACGTGTACTACAGCCTCCTACCAAGCTTCAGAGAAGATAAGCAGTAGCAATGCAAGGAGAAACACGAAAAAAGATCAAGAGACAATTCACTCAACCCACTGGCACATCAAAAAATAACTACATTGATCTTACAGTACCATGCAATATGGGAAGGAAGGTGTTCCCAAAATGGAGAATAAGCAGATCAAGGAGCCAGACAACGATTTAACTTATTTTTAAAAATTAAGAACTCAGACAAATGGCTAACCCTCAGGCAGCAGCATGCACTGCAGAGTGTGCAAACAGTTCCCTGAAGGGTCGGGATTCATGGCACATTATAGTTCTCTTTTTTTATTCTCATCTGGAGAGCTTCCTCCCCCTTTTCCATTTATAAACTGGTGTCAGAAAAGATCACATGTGAACATATACTGCATGATTTGTCACATACTTGGCGGTGCATTTATACTGTTAGATTAACTCTGCAACAACTGCTGTAAATAAGCTTTAGCTTTTGAATTAACATAAAGCCCGACTGTAGCAACACATCTTACATATCCACAAGCTGCACAGAGCTTGTGGAGGCTCTCAGTGCCAACCAGCTTTGTGGGTCAGCTATGGGAGAAACATGTACTACAGAAACATCCTGCCAAACACAGTGTGTAGGATCCCTTGCAATCCCATGCAGCCTGTCTGGGCTGGAGTCGTTTTGTTTCTCATTCATCTTCCTTTCTTTAAAAGATGGAAAACTGGCACATCTTGCCCCCCAGGGTAAGAAATATGCCTCCGGTTGGCCACCAGTGACCTGGTCACCAACCAGACAGTCCCCAAACTTCATCCCCAGCAATGGTGGCTTGCGACACAGAGGCATCATGTGGAGATCATCGCTAGGGAAACTGTATCTTCCACAGACACGTGGAAGTCCCCCGCCATCCCAGGGAAGCACAGATGAATCATATTTCCTTCTTCATCCTCAAGTAAAGGTGGCTGGAGAGCAGCTCCGTTTCAACGCCGTGATGTGAGATTTACAGCTGCTTGCAGTTCAGCACGCCTCTGAGCAACCTTCTAGGAGCAAAACCCAACCAATAAAGAAGGTAAATACCAGCTTTCCTGCGACTCTGCCTGGCTACCATCAGCCACTTTTGCACAAGTGACTCTGGGAGCTGTTTCGGCAGCACATTTTTGCCACTGGCATGTAAAGCTCAAGTGGTGATGTCTTGTTAAACATTGTTCCCTTCTAAGGGATGTTTTTACCCCATCAGCCACAGAGGACTCACTTTGCCTCACTTACTAAAGTTAAAATGTAGTAAATACCTTGATGTAAAGAATTTTATAGATTTTCACCCCAGGGAAGGCATTTTGACTAGCTGTATTTCAATGAGATGTTAAAAAAAACAGGCTTGTGTACATTTTTTTAAATTGCTGTCATTACCATCTGCACAACAGGCAGTGAAAGCTGATGCTGCAGAGACTGGTTTTGTACTTTTTAACATAAGACTGGCAGAAAAATAGGCAGTTATCTTGTTGCTCATATTTAAATCCACACCCTTGTGCTGTGATTCAGCAAATTCCCAGAGTAACCCTGGTCTGAAACCCGGGTTCCTCCTTGTTCTGTCCTGCCGGGGGTGGATTTCCCCTAGAGAAGCCAATGAACAAAAGCTCATTTATTTCTGTAGGTGGTGAGGCGGAAACTCTCCACCTTCTCCCCACCTCTTCCTGCAAAATATTGGCTCTCTTTCCCACCGATCACTTCAGGTCGCGAATGAAAATGGAAGTGAGCAGTAGCAGAGCTGGGGTATAGAAATCGTTGTTTCAAACTGCACTCCCTGGCTCTGCTCCACACTTCATAAATAATAGCTCTCACCTCATTTTAGCTACAAAAAGTAAAAGCAAGCCGTCTCTGTCTGTCTTCAGCAATCCTAAGGTGCTCTCTTGGAGAGGCAGGACGGAGCACTCCATTCTTAGCTGACATTATTGAGGAAATACGCTTGCTTTCTTTTTTCAGCTGCAGGGTTTTTTTGCCACGGGTGTGGCAGCATCTTGATGGGGAAGCTAATATCCAAAGGCCAGCCCAAAAAAGATGCTCGAGTTGTCATGCTGGGGCTTGACTTTGCTGGAAAATCCACCCTTCTGTACAAACTGAAGAGCAGCCAGGCTGTGGAGACCTGCCCGACAGTGGGCTTCAACGTGGAGTCCCTGCAGACACCCTGTCACATATCCTTCACCCTCTGGGACGTCGGCGGACAAGGCGGCCTGCGGGCGAGCTGGCCTGACTATCTGGAGGACACCAACACCCTCATCTTCGTACTCGATAGCACGGACACGGCTCGGCTGCCTGAAGCGACAGCAGCACTGGAAGAAGTCCTGAGCCACCCCAGCATGGCTGGCATCCCTGTCCTCCTCCTGGCCAACAAGCAGGAGATGCCGGGAGCATTGGCTCCCGCTGAGCTGGGGGAGAGGCTACAGCGGGGGCGGCTGGCAGGGCACCCTTGGGTGCTCCGGGGGTGCAGTGCCCACACCGGCCAGGGACTGCAGGAAGCCCTGGCTGTCCTGGGAGAGCTGCTGCGGGTCTGGAGCAGAGCTCCCCATCCCAAGAGCAGCTCCTTGCAGGGCTAGTGGGGAGGAGGCGAGCTCCGGAACAAAGCTGAACCTCAAGTGGACGCTTCCCACTCGTCACTGCCAGCAGGTTTGTCACAGAGGATCCCATTCTCCAGGTATCCCCTAAATGAGCAGACCTGTGGCTGGCACGTGCCACGAAACACCCAGCTGCTCACCTCTGAAACCCACCAAGAAGACCTCTGAGCAAAACTTGTAACGTGGAGCATTTTTGGCCCCATCTCTTGGACTGCCATCACCAGCTGTGGCTTGTCCCCCTGCTGCCAGGTTCTGCTTATCCACTGCATGCATGTCCAGTGCTTCAGTGGGGATGCTTTTCGCCAGAGCAATATAAATTATAACAGAGATGTGCACAAGGGACAGAAGAGGTTTTCTTCTTTCTGCTGCTCCCAGCCCAGATACAGCTATCCTGATGGGGTGATTGCCACAGGGCAGGGGGGGGTGTTTGAACGTGCCCTGTGCTGCTTCTCTCTCAGTTCAAATCACACGTTTGTCAGCTGGAAAAGCAGGCAGCTGCTAAAAGGAATGGCTGAACACAAGCAGCGTAAGCACAGGACTTTGCATGGGCAACAGCTAATTGGTTTTAGTGTGGCATCTACACGTATTGTCTTCAAGCCATAGAAGCAAGTCAGGATTCAATGGTGTAATGAAGTTCGAGGATGTGTGTATATTAATTTCTGCATTTCTTGTTTTGGGTCTTTCTTTTCCATTCATTATTTTTATCAAATCTGATTTCATTAAAATAGCACCTCATTTTCCTTGGATTATATTTAAATACAGAGAAATAAAATCTGACTTCTAGATGCTTGGAAACACATCTGCATGGCCAGTCAATCTCTAAATATCCTCGTGGTGGCCTGAACAGCCAAAACGAAGCCCTGTCTCTCAGACTTTTTGAAACTGGATAAGACCACTCTATGGGCAATGATTGGTAACCATGGGCACCTGTGGACATGGGCAGGTTTGTAACCAAAGGGATTTCCACACTCAGCTGCATCCGGGGCTGTCAAAATGCCCCTGGCAGCTCATGATGGGGCTGGGTCCTTTATAGCACTGATGGTCTTTGTCTGATCTTGCTGAACCTACCATTGGAAAGACCTATAAAACGTGCACCTGCAGGCTCCCTGTACCCACAATTCTGTTATTCAGGGTTAAAATTAAGAAATTTCATAGGGGTCCCTACTTTATTATGAAATGAATGAAAGTGGTGGGGAAAGGCAAGAGAAAGGACACAAAATTTTCAGGCAGCAAAGGTCACTTGCTTTCAAGGAAGAACTTATTCAACCTGGAAACACAAAGGAGAAATACATGGCTAAATCCCCTTCTGTTCATACCAGAGCATTTTACAGTTGTTAAGGAATTAATCATCCAGCTGTTACTGGTGCTGTTATTAGCATCACTTCACAGAAGGCAGCAGCTGGAAAACAAGACTTAAACAGTCATGAAGAAACAGAATATGACATTTATAAGAAGGTCTCAATAAAAGAAAGCCTTCCCAGTGGAAAAATTCACATTCTTTTAGCTGTGTTAATATAGAAGAAGTATTCTATGCTATAAAATAGTAGTCCAGTGTTGATCTGGCCTAAGTGATCATGGTTATGAGTATACTTAAATAGCACTGAATCGTATAACAAATTATATGGCAAAGCTGTGTGCATGGTAAGGAGGGCAAAATCACATCTTTAGATATTTGCAGTTACTGTAAGCAGGTTGATCTGCCTTTGGCTGCTTGTAGCTGATCATCATTTGCTTCTAACACACGAGTCTCCAATGCATGTGCTGGGTATTTGACTGTCAGAGGTGGACCAAGAGTTTTTGTGAGACAGCAGCACATGTGCTAGTACCTAGACAGAGATGATTGAACTCAGGTCATCTATGCAACTGAGTCACCAGTATGTGAAAAAGCCACATCTTCTCAAGGGCACATCTGGCCATTTTGAACACGAGTCCTAGAGGCACAATGCAAAAGGTCCTGTGTTGCATTGCCATGCCAAAAAAATTCTCCTTATTGAGTTCGCTGATGTTTTGGTCTTGCATCTCACATGGTACAAAGCAGAGTATTGTATTGTACATTAGGGTGGAGTATCAGCAATAGTTTAAACTCAACACAGACTGAAGGGTTGTCCTGATGATGTTTTACTTTTAACTGGCTCTTGATGCACGCATTTGAGTCTCCAGAATTGCCTGCTGGTGGTTAAAAAAGGCACTGAAGCCTTCCCATTCCCCTGTGGGTGTTTTTTAAGTCCTTCAAAGAGAAAAGAATAGGCTCCTCTAGCAGCAAATAGAGGTAACCACCAGTCTTTGGTAGATACCCGCAATTAAAAATTAAAATAGTGAGGTAGGAGGTGAGGAAGAAGGGGTTGTTCTTGGTAGCGGGAACCCTGAATGCCTGAAACTGATGAAGCAACATCCCGGTTACTGAAAGCGTTCTCACTTCCCCTGAAGCAGTAATTTGGCAAAATACCCCATCTCATGGGGCATCATGTGATTCACCATCCTTGTTTTCTGGAATAAGGCTTTTCTAGATGCTCAGTCACATTACTCAGCTCATTTATGCCATTGTTAGAGACTGTCAAAACGACTCCGGGTTATAGTATTTGAAACAGCAACACAGAGTTCACTTCTGATTATCTTCTCTTTTCTCCTGTGTTGTAAAGCGTGTTAAAACAAATCAATCTAATGTGCCCTGCACTGCTCTAATCAAATGCTTGCAGGACACTCACCCAGAAGCACTTCAATGCTTCAGTGTCAAAACTCCTGCGTGGTTAAAAGGAAGCAGCCTGGAGGTTTGCAGGAACAAGCCAGCTCTGGGGAGGGCAGTTTGTTACCTCTTTTTCTTGGTAATTCTGCAAGAGAGCCTCTGCCACATGGAGCCCTATTAATCCCTTAAACATCTGCGCTTACGGACTCCAGCCAGGAGGGCACCCTCAAACTTACAGTTTCCATCTTTCTGAGCATGTGATAGATGTCACAGCCTCTGCACCCATTTATAAAATAACACAGCTTCCCTCTTAGTAGCAGGCAAAAGAAAAATCCTTAGGACACTTCCTTGTTTCAGGTTCCTCACAAATTTGAAGCATCCTTTGAGTTACTGGCCCCAGAGACCACTCTGGTTGCTCAAGATCCCTTTTTAGCAGCTGTGCTAGATGCTAAGTGCATCCACTTGTTATCCCTGACATTGGGTCTCAAAACCAAAAGGAGAAGTTTGGAACAGCAGGCTGTTTCTCTTTTATTTCCTTTTTGGTTTTTTTTTGTTTGATTGGTTTTAGTTTTTTTTTTTTCAGTAACAAGGATTTATTTGGCTCTCTCTATAAAGGAAAAGTATTGCTTGGGAATAGTTTCACTGCTGAGTTACCTCCCCCACCACCTTTGTTATAACTTGCATCCCGCCTCCAGACTCTGTTAGTAGCTTTCTATAGCTTCATCAGTGCTCTTTAACTGACCTGGTCAGTATTTAGATGTTAATGGTGCAGTCAGCTATTCCATGATCTTGAATCTGGTGGCTATGAGCTAAATATATTGGCAGAAGTGGCCAACTCATATGATACCAATGTTTGGCAAGGTTATCTGGTCCAAAACCCTGCTTAAATCAGGTTGCTCGAGGCCTGGTGCAGCAGTTTTGAATGTCTCCAAGGATGGAGGTTCAACAACCCAACACCTTCAGAGGCATTCTCGTATGTATTAACCTTTACAGTAACATAACCGGAATCCACAATTGTGCATTAATCTTCCCAGTCACCACTCCACTGAGAAGAGCCATACTGGTAAGTATCTGCCCTTGTGGAAGCTGTCAGATCAGCCTCCTTGCCCAGGACCATCAGCTCCCCCAGCCCTGGGACCTCCCATCCCTTCTCTGCTTTGAGGGGATCGCTGCAGCAGGAGTTGCCTCCGTGTCCTGCTGCCTCCTTTGAGGACACGGAGACACTTCACTCTTCTTTCAGACTGATTATGAAAGGACACAGCTAATTACTCACTGATTTACTAACCTTTCTGTGGGACTGGTTTTTAAAGCAGCTTCAACAAACCCTTTTCATGACTATGAACCCAGCACAGATTTATTTCTTGATTTCTGACAAAAAGTTTTTCATATCTGCCCCCAGAGAGAAGGAAAGCAGCAAGCTGGACAAAAACCAACATTAAAACCAGTGCAGGAGGGACGATTCACCTTTTCTCTGGTCTCTTCGCAACTTCCATATTTCAGCCAGTCCATGACACAACATGGTTTCTACTTGTGCATTAGCTGATTTTTGCTCTTGGCTACATTTCTTTGTTTTCGGGTGGACCTATGTGCCATTTGCCCTGCAGTTACTGATGGTGCTTCTCTGACAGGTTTCACCATGGTCTTGCTGAAGGGCCTGAGATCAGAGGGGAACCATGCGATCGCAGGGATGCAGGGCGAGGGCATAAATGGTTGCCAATGAACTATTTAAAGAGGGAACGGGCAGCCACAGGGTACATGAGAGGGAGCTGTGACCAGCTGTCAAGCCAGGAGAAGAGTGTTAGGGCAGCAGCCAGAGACCTGGGAAAGGCCTGGGGGGAAAAAGGCCAATAAGAATTTTTGAAAAGGCTAAGAAGAGCTTTCTTTACCAATAAAACATGAAAAAAAACACTGCAAAAAAACCCCCTTTTGTTAGGAGGCTGTATAATGCAGTAGAATGTTTTAATTATCGCTTTAATATACACCTAATGGCTGTAAATTAATTTCCTCCCCTTAAAGAAACCCTGAAATACAACCTGTAAAGATTCCCCACATCTAACTTACCAAGAAAAAACAAGGAGCAAAACCACTGGTGATGCCACCTCTTAAAAAAATTAATACAGTTGCCAAATGGTATTAAAAACCAGTCATACAATTATGACTAAGACAAATTACAAACTACAGTTCAAGACATTACAGCCTTCAAAGAGTTAATTAACTGGCCTTCACCTAAACTTTTCGATACTTGATTTTATCATGATGCATTTGCTTGAGTCACAGCCCTGAGCTTGCTGTCCGGATATGGTTAAAAACACCAAGTGAAGGCTGGCATTTGGGCCCCATCCACGGCTGGGAGCACATCATCCCCCCACCTCATACTTCACACAATGTGATTTGTATAAAATTCCTGCAAAAAGGAACAAATAAATAAATAAATAAATGAGCCAACTGCTGTGAAAGGCGATGCCGACCTGGACCCGGCCAGCACATTCCCCTCTGCTTTTGCCCCTGCCTCTCTGTGGTCAGACCAGAAACCTAAACCTCTGCTCTGACCCGATCCAATGCCTGTCACCTCCAAAGCTCTAATGCTTTAAATCAGTCCAGCACCATCAACATCTTGACTGCTAATTGCTAGGAGAAACAATCTCCTTGGAGCTCCCAGAGCTGATGAACTGTTCTTAAATTCTCCATTGGGCTGCAGCTTTTTATTAATTTATTAATTTATTTAGTCTGTGCTGGCTAACCACATTTGGATGTAGCAATGACAGTTTTTTCAACAGGCCACAACCATGCACAGAAATAAAAATGGCTTGGTGATAGGCGGCTGAAACAGCAACACCTAATTTTGCCTTGGATGTAGGAGCAGTATTTGCTTTTCAACCAAACTGTGGTGGGGTTCAAAGCCACCACTTTCTGCACAGAGAGGACAAGCTCACACAGGCCCACATGAGGTTTGATAATGGAGGGAAAGGACTTTGGAAAGACCAAACTGGAGGTTTCCTTGGGAAGAAAAAATTTCCCAGGGGCAAACAATCAGGCAAGGATCTGTTCTGCTCAGAAAGAGAGCAGAAAACTTTACACCTCACTATTTTCTGGCTTTTGACAGCAGTTAACAGTAGTCCTTTTCTTTGATAACAGCGTAAATGAAGACCAATGCTGAAAGTCCATCACCCAGCACAGGCAGTATTGCCAGAGACATGAGGTTTGGGTCAGTACAGGGCTGGAGCAGGAGTCCGGCACCATACCAGTTGTAAGGTACCTGCACAGCACACCTTGGGGTTGAGATTTCACAAGGTTGGAGAAGTAGCTTCTCCCTGTTCCTGGTCAATACAGAGGCAAAATTTCCGAGGATACCCCCTATTTCTGCAAGATGGGATGGGCCTCTCGCCAGGAAAGCAAGGGAAGCTCAGCAAGGAAGAGCAGGTTTTGGGCTGCAATCATGGGAAAGTGGTCCTGAGCCTCCAGAGCTGCCCCGGGAGGGATAGGGACAACATCTGCTGTGTCCCCAAGAAAAAGCAGCTCTTCAAATACAGCGCGTGGGAATGAGCGGGAGGGTGAGGCACGTGTCCTTGTGGAGGTGGCCACAGGCAACCCCAGGACTTCAGGGGATGTGGGCACCACAGCCCGGCAGGAAGGCACTGCTTTGGCCCCTTGGTTCCCCCGGGGCTTCCTCCCTTACAGAGACCTTTATTGTCCCTTGGAAGAAGCACTTGTGACTTAATTCAGTCAGATGCCGCCCTGTCTTCGATAAAGAAAAGAGCTTCAATATTTTTGTTTTTTTCTGCATGTTATCTTCATCCCATATAAAAAAAATCACTCACGTTGCCATCTCTCCCCCCAGCACCATCAACAGAGGTAACAAATGACCTTGTTCCCTCCCCTTGCAGAGTAAAGACCCCATTAGCTGCCTCCACAGCTGCATGGGAGAGCTCACATGCCGCTGCTGACAGGAAAGTGCTAATGCAGGAAAATTGCAGGAGAATGGGTCCTTAGAGCATTAACTCTCTGGGAAAGATCAGGGCTTCAGCCAGAAGCCAAAAATGCCACAGATTGGCTCGTGGCAGGCTGTGCCTTACTGCATCATCAGGACTGGCCCTAGCTTGCCCCACTTTTGTCTGTCACTTGGATCTCATCACCAGTAGACACATGGTCCTCGACTGCCCGGTTCACAGCCACTAGCCCTCCAGCCACGCGGGAGCATCTCACACTCTGCCATCTTCCCCAGGAAAGAAAATAGGCACAAGGAAAGAGCTTTTAAGAACATACTTGCTGTGAAATTTGAGACAACATCTTATACCCATGATGCTAGTACAAGTACTGCACTAAAAGTCATGTCAACCTTTTAAAAAGGAAAAAAGATGAAGTAGCAATGTAAATAACACATCTGTAAAAAAAAAAAAAAGCAAAACAAACCCCTAAACCCTAAAACCAGGGACAGTGCAAGAAGTTTCAGCTGCAAAACAAAAGCTCCACCCAAACCAGGCTGCCTCATTAAAGTCATCAACTATGGAGTTGAGAATATTAAGAAGCTGGGGTCGGACTGCTTGGTTTTGTCATGTTGTGCTCAGATTTTGGTTTATTTATACCTAGTCTGGGCCACAGCATTGTGAACAGCATGTTCAGGCCAAGGGAAGAAGCTGCAGCCGATACTGCAGCATGTGCCCTGCACTGTAACTTCAGGACAAAGATCTTCCCAGAAAAAGAAACTATCAGGGCTCCATAAAAGTTTCATTTTAATTTTTAAAGGTTTAGAAGCAGTGAAACAAAAATAAATTTTAAAAGCCACAGTAATTTTTCTAGGAGACTTTGTCATTCCAGGTTTGGTGATGCGCAGATGATGCTCACCTGAGTCACTTGGAGGGACCTTGGGTGGGAATCTCATCCTGCCTTCACACTGATTTAGCACTTGGTGGATTACAGCCACGGCAGGCTTTGTGTAAGGAGGACACCTTTTTTTTCCCCCGAATGAGCTGGAAGCAAAAGAATGTGGTTTTCCCCTGCTCTCATCCAAGTTCCTCAGTGGCAGCATCCTGCCCAACACCCGCTCTAGCCTGGGCAAATACCCTCAGGAAACAGCAGGGACTGGGAACAAGGTGCTCTTGAGCCGAGGGGCCCGTCTGGGGAGCAAACTTCCAAAAAACCTTGAAGATGCTGAGATTCCCACGCTGCAGGAATTGCTACAGAAGCATGCACTGGTCTGTCTGCAGCCATAACTGAAATGCCATGCCCAACAACTGCTGCTGCTCAGGCTGAAATGCATTTAATCTGCAACAGAGCTAACATCTCACAAAGTGCAGCAGAAAGTGTCAGATTAAACGAATAAACAAAGCAAGTGGGCAGCACAGGGGTGAGCCCTGTGGTCAGCCCTGACTGCTGATCCCACCACAGGCGGCAGGGAGGGGTGAGGGTGCCTGCCGCAGCAGAGGACAAACCCCTCCTGCCCTAACACATGCCAGGGGCTCTGGTGGGCACAGATCCCCCCCTCCTGCTACCTTCACGCATGCAGCTGGTCATTGAGCTACTTTTCCCAGGTGGGTTTTCATCCATGGAATGAAGCCAAAGTGTTCATGGGAGCTCCGACCATGGCAGTCCTGCATGAGCTGAGATCAGCTAAACTCCTGACTTGGCTTTTATCACCAGACTAAATCTGGTGACAGTAACCTAAGCTCCTAATGCAGCGATACACCCACATAAGATTTCTAACCTTTTGTAAGTTATAGCAGTCACTTTCTCCAAGATGCAAACTGCCACCAAAAGCCTCTTACGCAGCAAACAGCCTCAAGTCAGTTGTTCAGTTCCCAGGGACAAGTAGCAAGCCCGCCTCCATGCAGCTCTCTGCTTCACAACTCTGAGCAACTACACACCGAGTAAGTCAGGAGCAAGTTATGCACACAGCAAGTTTCTCAGGTGTAACGGAGGGGAACAGCCTGACTCGGGAGGTCAGTCCCCAGGCATGGAGCCTGCAGCTGGCGGTGAAACCTGCCCAGCGAGGAGCTTTTGCCTCTCTGCCACCGCTTTTAGCTCTCACACAAATTTAGTTTGTAAGGAGTATCAATGCAATTTAGCAACCTGTTCTTTTGAAGATTTCTAAGTGACAGGGGAGAAGAAAAGAGCCCACAAGTCCTTACTGTTAACACTTCAATACTCACAGCATCTCTTTGAGTAGGCGACTGGGGTTGGAGTAAGAGCAAAAAAACCCTGATGGGCTCAAGGGCTCTGAGGAATACTTGTAGCAGTATTCCTGCAACTGGAAGCACAAGAAGCAGTCACCAGGTTAGGTCAAGAAGAATCACGGCATTTAATAAACTTCCATTTCTAAACCTGTAGGATTCATTTTCAAATTTTGTCTCCCATTTTTAAGGGCTGAATCTTCTATTAAATTTAGGCTAATATACAACTGCTTAGGTCAGGAAAACTCCTGGAGTATTTGAAGAGCTCAGATTTTGACTAAAATACCAAATACAGAGAAAACTGTGACCACTGCCAGCAGCAATTTCTTCCCTTTCCATCAGTTTTTAGTATTTCAAGCACAGACCTCTGGCTGAGCTCCCCTAAAAACACATCAATGGGCATTGATAGCCATGCAAAACTCAGTGCAGACACATAGCTCTGTGCTGCTGACAATGAGGTCAGGTGTAAAACCCCAGGTTGGGTGTGAGACCCAAGCATTTTGATAGCATGGAGAGTAGGAACATGCTCCTGCTGCAGAAGCAAGATGCCACCTTGCTAAATACTCCCCTTGGACTGTGCCCTTCTCTCAGCAAAGGGTTAAACATTTCAGCACAGAGCCCTGAACTACTGAGATTCCAGGCAGAGCTGGAAGTCAGTATTATCACCAAACATGCAACACAGCATCTGCACATTCAGCTCCTTGCAAGTGTTCACAAACGAGCCCTTTGGATAGAAATTTTTTCCATGGGAGACGCAGGCATCAGCATGTCTTTTAGTAGCAATTGAACCATTTTTGTTCACTTCTAAAAATGTGGAAAAAAGGTGGGTTTTTAAACTCTCATTTTTTAAATTTTTATTTTTAATATTTGTTCTAAAGCAGTAGAGGTAATGGCTCAGAGATGTGAAAAATTACAGGGATCAAGGAATGCAAAAGCTGGAAGACTACATTTTTAAGGAAGCTATACATTTTTGGAAGAGTTTGGACGTCTTTGATTTAAACATAAGAATTTGACAAGTCCAAAGACCCCCCCATACACATCTGATTACTGAGACTTCTTATGCACTGCTACGCTCTAAAGAGCAAAAACCAAGACCACACAAACCATTCCCAAAGAATATCAAATACTCTCTTTTACAGACCTCACTGCAGTCATTTCTCCTGTAACCTAGGGTCACCATAGCAAGGAGAACAGAAGGACTTTATCCCTTATTTTCAATATTTAAAAATGCAGGCAGTATCTAGATTTCAGGGATGTAGAAGTACAAAATGCAGAAGAAACCAGCTGTAAACTACATCAAACAGAAAGGAACAGTGATGGGTCTAATGCCAGGGCAAGAGATGCAGCTTCCCTAAGCATCTCCCTGACAAATCTGGAATTGAACTTTCTGAAGCCACTAGCAAAATATTTCAGTTTCATCCTCCCTACTCACGTACAGAGAATTTGTATGGGGGATCATGTGCCTTCATGAGGTAGGGTTAAAAAAAGGGGGGGGAAGCCACTAAAGATGATCAGCTTGCAAAAAATTAGGATGCAGACATGAGCTCCCTTATGCTTAATTTCAGCACATTAGAAAGATCCAACCACTACCGTATTCTGCAGGACCCAAATTAGCAAGGAGGCTGGTTAATCCATCTTCCACATCTTTGTGCATCCCTGGGCCCTACTTAATGTAAGTCACATGAACCAGAAACTACCCTCCTCCTGCAGTTCCCTCACTGTGTCCAGGGAAGAGCCTTCCTGCAGGCTATCCAAATCCTTCACAAAACTTTTCCTCCAAGGTCGCACAGTAAACATTTGCTGATGGGTGAAGGCAGAGCACAGTAAAGACTTTAGCCTTCATTTTAAAACACAAGAATCAGGGTTTCAATATTCTTAGGCATGACCAACAAGGCTGCAATGTCACCGATATACTTTTTTAAAACTAAGTTTGGAAAAAAAAAAAGCTCCTATGTTCCTTTATAAACTTGTACACTGCTCAAGAAAGCCGTACCATGACTGCATTTGAAAATGAAGCTACTTGTGCTGCTGCTGTGGCAGCTGGAGATCTCTGGGTCTAAGCCAGCAGCACAGATCAGACCTGCCTGTTATTGCTGTCTGTGGCAGGGTAAGCATACACAAACCAGAATCAGGAAAGCGCAAAGCTGCTCCAGTTCGTAACTCCACATCATAACACGAAGCAATTTTCCTGAGCAGTCTGAAGTAAGGTACCATGCTGAAGCAGACCCGAGCAGCTCAGGTGGTTCCAGCTCACCGTGCCCACACTGCCATGGGGAGTTGGAAGCAGCAATCATGACAAACCCCTGTGGCAAAATCTCCCAAGGCTTTGCCTGTTGGAGCCCAGTTTTCTACTGTTGGTTTTTCTTTTTCCTTCTCCTTTTCTTCCTGAAAAGCGTTTTCTAATGGCTTGGCATAATTTGTTGTCCTACATATGTTTGCATAGAAATATAATCATACCACAAAAGGGAGTATTTTTTATGCAACAAAACAGAAGGAACACAACGCAACTAGGCTGCTTTGGTAGAAATGACTAATTTGAAATGCGTTCAGAATCCAGAGGGCATTATAGATCTGATTAGAATAACAAAACTGGCCTGAACTATCTCTCAACCCACAAGATTTAAAAAAAAAAACATTAAAAATATGCTTGTCAGTGGATCTTCTTACTCATTTCCCTGTTTAGCAGATCAAGCAAGCAAAATGCAAATGTCTGTATTTTTAGAAGTATGGGGAACATTAAGATATCCTCTAGGTTTTACTACTTCAAAATAAGATGTCTCAAAACAATGCATTATTTATTCAATGTAGTGCCTTTCAAGTCATCTAGGTAGGACCTGCTGGATGATTAACAGGTTGCAAAAAACCAACACAACTCAAGAGTTCCATTTTGTCAACTGAAATCTTAAGGAACCAAAGAGATTAAACTGCTTTTGGAAATGGGAGTTGGGCTCTTTTGTAATCTTTATCTGTTATATCCCCATGGAAGAGCATTAGCAAAGATTTAAATATGGCACTGCAAACTTTTCTCCATCACCAACCTACACAGAGAGAGAGAGAGAAAGCAAGAATGGCAAAGCTGTAGACACAGTTGCAGGCACCCTTCAAGGAGTTCAAGAGGTTTTCTTCCATGGGTGCTGTCACATAATTATAAAGCAGGATTGTGCTAATTAGGGGGCTGCTGGACAATGCAAGTCTCTGACAGCTCCAATCTATCCCCAAGTGACATCCCAGTGGGGTTGCTTGTGCTCAAGGTGAGGGACGCTGGCCACCCCCCCCAGCCCGAGGGCCACTCTGCTGCCTAAAGCCACTCATGGTGCACCCCCCTGCCCCACAATGCACACCAGGCAGAGGGAGCTGGGCCAGCTTGTACAGCACCTCGAGCTTAAAATTAATGCTGAATCAGCAATAAGACCAGCACTGGGAGCCTGGAACAGACACTTCTAGAGGTAGAAAAAAAACCCCTGAAAGTTCCTTGACTCCATGGTACCCCTTTGAACCTTTAAACTGAAGACACTGTTTAAAAGTTGCATGGATCAGCTGCAGCCCACTTACCACAGCTGCTGGTACACAGTTGTGAAATGTCTTCTTAAAAAGTATAAAACTCCATACTGGAACAGCATCCCAAGTTTCAGAGATGACTGCATTAGCTTACTTTATTCATTCTCATAACATACTTCAAACTTTGATGCGGAATTCTGCTAATACCTAGTCAAAGACAAAAACCCCTAAGTCAATCCATGAAAACTAAGAAGTTTCATCATCTTCAAAATAAGTTCTTGAATTTTTTATAGTATTTGATAGCAGCTTTTTATTGGTTACAAAACCTAAGCCCATATACAAAATTAGGAACACATTTAGATGCCTCTTTGAAAGAACGTTTTAGTCTATTTTAACTGATAGTTTAAAAAAATAATAAAAACAATGCAATTTTAAACACTGTTCTGAAAACGTAAAAGTGCAGCAATATACTTTGTTTCCTTTATTAACTATGAAATGGTGCAATCCCAATCAAAAGCTGATAAGGTCACAACAGAAAGAACTGAGCAAACACTTTGTCCTGCCTTACCCAGTTCTCCGATGTTCACTTTTAATGTAATGCATTGAGTGCACAAAAAGGATCAAATCTTCACAGTAGTGGAAAACTGTTGTTTCAATATCAATTTGTATGCAATCTCGAGGATAATAGTGAGTGCAGGCTGAACAGGGTATCCGTCAGTCTATATGGCATACAGGGAGACTAAATTGAATTGGAAGGGGGGAAACATTTGTTCTCAATAACATCTGCTGGAACTCTAATTTCACAAAAACTTTGTGACCTTACCTAACTTTGACTTTTTATTGTTTAGTTTTTTAGCGAACACCACACAGTTTCAAGATTTTAGACTATAGTGTGTGAATAGGATGCAGTTACCATATGAAGCTTCAACTCAACTTTTGGGAAAAGAAAAAAGGCACAATGAACTTCAACTCAATTTTATGTGCACAAGAGTTGAAAAATCTGAGCCACCTTAAAGAGAAATTGATTCTAAAATTTATAAAACCTATAAATAATCAGAGGCCAAACCACTATATTAAAACAGATTATCTAGCAAGTAAAAATCTTGCAGTTTAAACATACGCTTGTATCCAGTTGAGATACAAGACAACTCACTCTTTAAAGTGGCTCCACCTTGGCAGATATATAATGAATGCACACCTGCTATGCGTTGTTCGTCAGTGGAAAAACAGCTGATCCACAAAGCTCTGATGGCATCTGTCCTTATCTTCATCACAGTAAATACAACCCACATCCAATAACTAAATTAGATTAGATTTTTCTATCCCTTCACATCAATGCATTGGGAAATTACACCCAGTAAACAACAGCAACAAAACCAGTTTGTGTGATAGCTTACAGAATTGCAAAATTATCAATCTTCACCCCAGCAATACCAAAATCCCTTTGAAAATGACCTGGGTCAGACGATTTTCCAAAAGCAATGACCTCACATACGTTATGTAAAGTTATTTAATGTGCGCTGCACATCAGGTTTATGCTGAATAACGGCAGCTTCCATACAGCCTCACACATCAACCAGTTTGTATCTTTTTTAATCATGTGAATAAGATTTGAGACTAATTTCTGAATTACTCTTCCAATACTCCAAGAATGAAGCTTTAATGACGCTTCTAAGTAGTTGCTGGTTTGTTGCCAACCACATCATCATAAGCACTGGTTACTAAGTAAAAAATAGTTTAAGACTAAATTACAGTAAACATGAAAGCTCCACAGTTTAAACCCAATATAAATCAACCATATCCAATTATCAATTTAAAACAAAATATATTGACTACTGAAAGTTGAAAGCAAGATTCTTTTTAACTAGTACATTTTTGGACAGAATTTTTTTCTTCTACAGTCTGGGACTCTTGCTTTCAGCTTAAACAGAAGTTCAAGTCCATAACAGGTTGTAGCTCAGGTAAAATACCATGCACAGCATTTGATTACTTCAAAACAGCAGGAACACACAGGCTGAAGTGAGTGGTCAAATAGGGCTCGCTGTTCTCAAAAATTAGGTATAATGGCAAAAGCTTTACCAGTCCAAATCTACAGTTCATTCTCCAACCCTGGTTTCTGAGGCAGTTAATGAACACACATCAATTACTGATAGCTGAAGTAGGTTTTTTTGTTTGTTTTAAACTTAAGTGTTTAATCAATTGCCAAGTGTTTCTTTTGTTTTTTTAAGTTACTTTTAGTTCAGTTTCACCAATGAAATTCATTTGGCTTGCATTTTTGAATCTATTCTTCCACATAAAGTGTATGAAAATATGTTTGTGGAGGACGATGATGGAGGCTCAGAGCAAACTGGGCCCCTGTAAAGTCTTCCAAAATGTACGCATCATACCAAAGTGTCTTGATCCACAGCGCACCATTTTCCAAAGAAGCTACTTTTCCGTGGAAAGCCAATGTGCCACCACTATGGAATATTCTTAACAAAACTGCAGATTGCGGTTGTCAACATGTGGCACCAGGAAAAAGGCAAAAAAATGTGGTTGGGACTGTTAAAAGGAATTCTGAAACAGTTTAAGAGATCATGCATATGCATTTACAGTCCATGTGATAGTGACGTTTGGCAACTGCAAAGTGACCGATACATGGCTTGCTTTAGAAGCATCAAAACGAAGAGGCATGTGTGTCTTGGAGCCTTTTGTTTCTTCACTTGGTAGCCATCTGGTGGTGCTTCATACTGGTGTGGGACAGAGAAGCTGCACTTTTTTGAACTTAAAAATTAAATTCTTTTGTTTGAAGGTTGGCTGTTGGGTCAAAGTTGTAAGTACCTCCTTGAGTGGCTTCAGGAATGAGACTGGGATCTTCATCAATCTATGAAATAAAACAACAAAAATACATGGGAGGCCAATTCCCTGCACAATTCAGTACGTGTAAAAGAGATTCACAAACATTCACCTTTGTGTTTTGTTTTTTTTTTAAATACTATTGCAATAAAATTAGATCAGTTTTTCCAATTCAATTCCTCAAATATGTTTAAAAAGAAAACTCATCAACTCTGTTGTAACACCATTAGGGAACAGAAAATTGTAATGGTTAGAGACTGGGTTGCTGCTTGGTCAAAGCAGTTGCTATTTTAGCTGTGCAATTTAATTTTCAATGCCAATTTTTAGTACTTCTGGAGTTGCCTCATCACTAGTAGTGAATTCCAAAATTAGTTTCATACTTTCTCCCATTTTCTTTCAACATGAAAATCATTTCTATCAGCAGGTGATAGAAATACTTATATAAAGCTTAAAAGAGTACTTGGGATCTCCTATCAGAATCTGAAGGATTTAGAATTACTCATTTTGGAGCAGTTTTATATAGCTCTCAAAAGTGCAATCTGAATTTTTTTTTTAAACCCAAAGTACTTTGTCACTGTACGGATATAGAATGAAAGGCATCAGTATCCAACTTCACTCAACTTCGTCAGAGCTGTTAGAATTTAGGTATTTACTGCCTCTAGGAGCAGCAAATAACATGGTCAGTAGCATTAATATGCAGAACGTAAAACCCTACCCATCCTCCTCCAAATCACCAGCTGCACCTATGCACTGAACATACCACCTCTACAAACCAGGCTGCAGAAGCCACATGCCTTGTTTCAAACCATGTGTCATTCTGAAGCAGGTAAGAGCCCTTATGTGGGGGTCTAAACAGCTTTCTGACATCTGGTCTTGGAGCAGTGCAGATGTCAGAACTGACTCACCTAAACTCTTTGTTTCTCTTTACTTTGGGTGACAATACCTAAATTACAGGAAGAGATTAAGGCCTTTGGTGATAGCAACAATCTGCAGGAGGAAGAGTGGGGCGTATCATGCCCAAATGAATATCAAATCCAGTTTCAGAATGCTTTGCAAAATGTTTGTGAGTTGATAAATTAGCACTTCCGCAAGGGTACTACAAAGTAACATTACCTAAGTTCACATGCCTTTAAGACAATAAAGTCAGGAAGCCATTAGTGCTGGTCCTGAAGTAGATGCCTGTGCACTTTACAGGGACTCAGCAAAGGAGCAGATGGGATTAACAATAAAAGGGTATCTAGTAGCCACCAACATCTCATGAGAATACAGAAGATCCTGAAGCAACGGAAGGCAGGAATACTCCCAGGCAGCCAACCTTAACACTGCCAAGCAGGCTAACATAACCAGTTTCCTGTCTCCCTATCCAATTTGGATTTTTTTTCCTTTTTTTTTTTTCCCACCAGTCCTCAAATGACAAGGGTTATTTTCCTACTTACAGTTACTTGCCTGAAAATTTGTCTGGTTCTATGTTTTAACTCCTATCTCCCAATCATGGAATTTCTACAATTTTGAGTTTCAGAAGCCTCAGAAAACATGGTAACAGTATAAACAATAACCTGAAGTAAAGTCTTGCTCCCAAGTAAAGGAGGTAAATTTAGCAGATCAGGCATAGATTAAATTGCCTTAGTTTATGTAAAAAGGAAATGCACCAAAGGGAGTACTAACCTCAAAAGGGGTATTTTTCCACCCACACCAAGTTCGCTACTGAAGTCTCAGAGCCATTATAGAGACTATTAAGACAGTGCTCACCAAATCATTACAAGCATAGGGAACTTTTCACATATCTTAACTTCTGGTGACTAATTTCACAATCATAAGATGGCCCCATGAATCGAAAATTAAGGAGTCCTAAAGTTAGAGCTGGTATCTGGAGAGTTCAATTTACAAGAAGAACTGAAGACATAGTTCTGCTAGGCTGCAGAACTACAAGCACCCTGGATGGCCTAGAAAAGATAATTATTATTTGTGTTCAAATTGCTTGTTGAAGTGCTTCTGAGGCACTCACAAGCAGCTAGTAGCAGAAAGAGCTAGAAACCAAGGGGTCAAAATACCTAATCAGGTCACAACAAAATATCAGATGGTCTGCATCAATCAATTGCAGAAAGCGTTAACAGTTTCAACGACTCTTTTTAATGCAGAATCCAGACTGAGCAATTACAGAGCTGAAATACAGTAATCTGTCTCCAAGTAAGGACCCACTGTCCCCCTCCAAAGACTGATGTATGAGAAAGTAAAAAGGAGAGCCAGACAACTGTTTAGATTCTAATCACAAGTAATTGCATGTCAATTTACATGTCAGTGTGACAAAATTATGTCAGTGTTAATCAATTTATTAGGCAAAACCAGAGTAGTCATCTTGATGTTGCTAAAGAAAATTCTTGGTACTAAGAAACTCTTGAAAGACTTCCAATTAAGGGAAACTGTACTGAAAAAGGAGCAGGAAAAGCAACTTCCCAGATAACCTATGTTCATGACAATTGGAACTGAGGAACAAGGACAATATTTGGCATACTTACATCATCACCAGAGAAATACTGATCTATGATTTCAAATGCTAGTTTATAAATGTCTTCATTCTCATGCTGTTGCAAGGCTTCGATTTTCTCTAACCCTGAAGAAAAGAAAACGAAGAAGAGTTTTAGAAGTTTAACCTGCAGTTACCAACTACTTTGAGAAAACTAAGAAAAATAATAAAACTAAGAAAAATAATAAAACATTACTACTGAAACATGCTAGAAAAAGATGTAGTTCAATTTCCAAATATTACCTACTCAGTAGCTATCTTGGCCTCCTGGAGGAAAGAGAAGTAGTTTGTGAACCTTTCTTTGCATGCCATAGAATATCCCATTTTATGAACACTAATAATGGATATGGATAATGGAATCTTCTCTCTTTTTAGATAAAACACTCTGTATCTAATTTTTTTTAAGATAACTTCTGTCTACTTAGCTTTTGTTTCAGTCACTGTGCTTTCTGTATATCACCAAAAGGAAGCGGCTACATTTGTGTGTTGCATACAGGTTTAAAACAACAAGGCGACAAAGCCTCACACCAAGAGCAGCTTTAAACACCAGTCCCATTCTCAAACTGGATAGGGAATAATACATGGAAAAACTTCCAGTGTAGTACGTTCTTCAATGTCCCTTTGCTGCTATCTTACTATAATATATTAATTCACATATGTTAAAACTTGGATTACAATATCCAAAAGACTCCACACCCTGCTTTGGTCTGTAATGAAATTATGATCCTAACAACTGCTTCCAAGGCAAGGAACTAAAAGAATTGTGTGTTTTACCACAGAACAAAGTATACACAATAATCAAATGAAAAGTACAATTCTCATTTAAACCTAAAAAAATACCTGAGCTACAGAAAGCTCTTTCAACAACTGCCTCCAACATGACTATCTCTATACCAAACTAAACAGAAAAAAAGTAATTTCTCTCATTACAAAAGTTTCACTTGCCTATTCAGATAGCCCATGGTAAAAAAAATGCTGTAGTAAATATCAACAGCAGCAAGGGGAACACAGAATAACATCCAGCAAATTAAATTTTTTAAAAGCTTAATAAGCTCTTACCTCCACACTCTTCTATAATTTCAGCTATTGTGCTAGCCTCATCACCAGCCATTATCAGGATGTTTTTCAGACCATCCAGCACCACCTGTACCACTTGAGAATCCTTTACTGAGAGTAGATTGCAGAATGGTGGGATTACATTTTGCTGTACAAGGTATTCAACCTAAATAATAAAAAAAAAAACAGTGCTTTCAACATTGTGCTTCTTACAAATGACTACATGTGCAACATTTTAGTGACAATTTGAAATCCTACTACACATACCTGATCTTTTCTCCCACTTATTGTCAAATTGCTAATTGCCCAAGCAGCTTCCTTTTGTGTTCCAAAGTCCCCCTGAAAAATAAAATTAATAGCTCATTAAAATCAGCATGGAAACATCTGTAAAGCTTATTATTAAAAATCACAGACTCCTCATGTCAGATTTATAAAAAGAGGATGACAACTTGCATAGCTGATAGTTTGACTGACCTTAGCCAGCTGGTGTATGATCATAGGGATTAGCCCAGCATCTATTACAGCCTGAACTTGTTGCTGGTTTCCTGCTGTGATATTGGAAAGGAACCAAACTGCTTCCTACAGTTGGACAAAACAAAAAAAACAAAACACTTTTTAAAACTAGTCAACACATGAAAAAAAAAAAAACCAATGCCAAACTAAAACTCAAAACCTAAAATCATACCATGACCAATCACTAAACAGAACCTCCAGGTTTACTTCCCAACAGCACTTCTAGAACACAAACTGTGAAAGCCAAACATGCAGGAAGACAATGTAAAATTGATATGATGAATTCATGGGGCCAGACTGTTACTTACACAAGGAATGTCTCCATACATCAGGAACAATATTGACCTAACCCTTACATCCACTTTGCGCTGCTGCAGTCACAGCCATGTTTTAGACTTTCCATCAGTTTTACAAAGAAAATAGGAAAACTGGTAAAACCTCATATTAAAAAGGAGTTATCCTGCAATCCTACTACTGACAGCTCAGTAGTAGCTTTATGTGCTGATACAAGGAAGACCAACTCCAGCTCCCACTTTCTTCCTGAAACATGAAGTGGAGCTCACAAAGCTCATTCAGGTATCAGACAGGAGTCTCAATCCCAAGACTTTTCTCAGCAGTTATTTCCTTCAGGTGGTTCATCAACATGGCTAACATCTAGCTAATGGCAGTTACAAATTCCTGGTTACAAAGAGGGATACTTGTCAAGGCCATCCAGAACATCTTACAAAGGCTCCAATCTTAAGTAAAAGACAATCAGATGTGGCAAGCAGCCATTTATGAGCAGCCAATGGTATGCAGGAAAAAAACATTAACGGGTTCCATTTTTTAGGGATGTGTATCTTGCTTTTATTTTTATTTGCCCCTCATAACATACACTACAAACAAAGCATTTCTAGATTCCCCTTATACAAAAATAAGCTCTTCATCATTCTTTTGCGAGAGCTAGAAGGGCAGGCAGAAACAAATCACAGCACTTTGAACTGTCAAAGATAACTTCCTTCAGAGCTCTTGACAGTTTACAGGGCCTGAAGAAACAGAGTTTCCTCACAAATAGTTTTCCCCTCAATGGTATACTAAGTGGGGAAATCACACAAGCTTCGTCCTCAGGCAGCCCCATCTTTGCAGTGGAAGGTGGCACAATGATTAAAAAAATGCAAATAACATGAAATACAGCTCTGGAAAAGAGGGCACTGATGACTTTCATAAAACTCTCCCTATTCCATCCAGTCCTTGCAGCAGCAAAGTTACCTCTGCCAAAAGGAAGGAGAGGAAATGCAAGGACAGTTTTCTGAAAAGGACAGTGGTACTTCTGACTTCCTTGAAGGTGAAGATGGATCAGAGAACAAACTCCACTATGAAAAGGTGGAGTGGAAAAACTGGATCAGTCAACTCACGGGACTCAACCAAAAATAACACTCTTCAGTTATGAAAAACCGTAATACAAGTTAGCCAGCTACTCACTTTGCAAATGAAAAAAAGTATCACACTCAAAAGCAAAAACCATCAGTCCTCCCCAAAAGCAGTAGGCATCAACACCAATGCATGGATCCTCACTTTGGCTGTTTGGCTTTAGCCCTAATTAAGCACCAGCTTCAAAGGCTGCCTCTTTATACAAAATTGCTTGCATGCCATAAATAATAGCTGTAAGAAATTCTTCTGTAGTGTTCTACAGACTACTGTTTTATTTCTTAAACAAAAAGATTAAGTTAGGAAGAAACAAATCATACCTTGTTTATCTTCTCTTTTGGATGTGTCAGGAGATTTGGGAAGTAAGACAAAACATCACAATTGAGAACAACTTGTGTCTGTTCATCAGTACCAGTTACTATGTTGCCTACTGCTCGCAGTGCTGCTGTCTGAACATCCAAAGAGGGAAGGAAAAAAAAAAAGGCATGTTAAAGACATTGCTGTTACTTATGCTAAAACAAAGCTCGTTTTAAGACATCTCTTTATAAAAACACTTTGCAAAATACAATTTAGCACTTCATCCTCTGAGCTACATCATAAAATGGGGTAGTTTCATCACACCAGAAACACACAGTACAGCATTTTACTGAATAGACACACTGCAGTTCAACTCAAAAAGTGCAAAGATTAGAAATTAGAAGAATATTAAACCAATAGAAGAGTTAATTCATCGTGTATCTGATTTGAGTTAGAATTACATTAACTATTTCTAGGCTTTGACTGTGTCTGCCAAGGTTGCTTACTTCTCCATTCAGTTATCCACTACAGAATTAAAAAACCCACAACTACTTTTCTTCTTACTGACTCTCAGCTGACTTTCAGAAACGGACTTTATATCTTTATGTATTGGTTAGTAAATGCTCTACAAATGACAGAATACTGGAGACACTCCTTTTCATTAAGTGAACTGGTCTGACGAATTTCAAGACAGCCAAATCTTATCCAAAGTACAAACTAAACAAACATGACAAATGGACAGATATGTAAAAAAGCTCCCAATTACAATGGTTGGTTCATAAAAACCAAGCATACATTAACTAACTTGCAGATTCCCTTTGTCTTTGAAGTTAATCAAACAAGCTCAGTTAACCTAAATTTTGTAGCTAATTAGAAAATTACTAAAAGGACTCAGCAACTGCAAATATTTTAACATTCAAAAGTTCCCAAAATACTGATTTCCATGAGCTATTCAGACAGAATATGCACAACCATGTATGCAGCAGCAGTAAAGAGTACACATAACTTAAATTCTGGGAAATGTAAAAATCTGTTGTCATTAAGTATTTTAGGACTACAAAAGGAAGGCACCCTGGTAATCACACAATGGAAGTTAATGTTTAACCTGTCACTTAAAACTACATTAGAACTGCTTTGTTTGAGTTTTCTTTCATTTGAATGATCTTTTTCCCCCCAAGTAACTGAACATTTTTTGTTTGGTTTTACCTGCAAAAAAATGTAGCTATAAATGCTCATCTCAGCACTTCACTAATAAATACTCTAAGACACATTTTTTAGAAAATAGCATACAAAGGACTATTCAATAGCAACTGAACCAGACTTACTTGAACTTTAACCTCCTGATGACTCAGAAGGGGAACTAGAAAAGGTACAACTCCTGAATCAATCACCATTTGTATCTGTTCGTTTCCACCATCTGTTAAGTAGGACAAAGCCCAAACAGTGTCCACAAGAATCTACAAATCGGAAAGAACATCATTTACACATTGGACAGTAAAATCCATATAATGGAGGCTTAATTTAGTGATCAACATTCCACATGGGGTTGGGGGAGGAAGCATGCAATTTAGTTACAGGAAAAACTCAAACATGATTATGACAAGACCTAATTAGTAAAATGTTAGATTATTATGTACAACTATGAAGAACAGGGCCATTTATTCCATAATAGTAATTTCTATGTTCTCTCTCAAATTTTTTTTTAATTAAATACCACATTTTGGTGCATAAAATGACAGCATACATCATCTCACAAAGGTAAACTGTTGGGCTTGATTTGCATTTTAAAGATAGACAACCAGCTCAGATAAGTAGCTGTGCTAGTAACTTTCTGAAGAAAATACCAACCCAGCCTCCCAGCACTGCTATAATTTGTTAGCTGTGTTATCTTTTGATTATAGAACATGTAAGTTCCCTTAGTCTCTAATCCATCTATCTACACCTTGGCATTTCTGATCCATAGTGCAGTTCTGAAGTGAAACTGCAAACTATTCTGGATGTATGCCTTTTTCTGCCTTCAAATTAAGATTAAAATTAAAATCCACAGTAAAGGAAGGGAGTTCCTCTACTAACTAAAGGACTAGCAACCATTATTAGGTGGCAACTGTTCAAGCAAAGCAAAAACCCACAGAGAAATGACTACCATGCAGGGCAATCTTAGCATCTTAAAGAAAATAAAGACTAAGTCACTGATGCCTTGACAAGGATGATTTTGAGAGCCCTCAAAAAAAGAGGTAGGTACAAAAGTTACAGTCATTGAAAGGTAGTATCTGAAGCAGAAACAAAGCCAGCAGAAAGAGGGATATTGCATCACTTAGATGTTAGGAACTGCAGGAAGAGAAATCCGGACCTCACTGAGGACATCATCTGTTGAGGTACCTAGATCTACTCTACTTTTAAAACAGATGGAAATTTTATATGGGTATCTATCAGGATGGCTAAATACTACAGTACTGAACCTAGGAAGGACTTTAAAGTCCTGACCCACAGGCTGATCCACCCAGCTCCAGGGACTAGACAGCACAGACCTAATGCTTTCTTGACACAGCCTGCTGCTGCCTTCACCTGCTAATGCCACAGGGACAGCAGAATGTGCTGCGGTGGAGCCAGTATTGCAGCAGAAGCAGTGAGAGATGGTGCCTCACCAGTTTGCTGCCCCACAGCCCTGTTGGTGACAAGAGCAGCAGCCGCCAGAAGCGCTCACAGGACTGTTGGCTGACCTACCTGCATCACTGACTCATCTCCAAACATAGGTTTGCTGCTCCAGTACAGAGAGGCTGGGACCAGACTGGTACCTCCAAACTAGCACCTGACTCTCAGGATCAAAAAGACGGGCACCCTAATTGAGATCATTCAAAACCTGGCATCATACAGTCTCATATCTACTTCAAGAAGTTCTTACACAATCATTGCTTGCAAAAGCTTTCAAATTTGGCAGGGGAAAAAAAGCCAATAGGTTAGGAGTATGTTTGGTTTTGCTATGAATTTCCGTTCAGGTTTGTCCAAATTACAAATTGGAAAGTCACCATGTGCTGTCTCCCACCCACATTACACTCGGAAAACCCTGGCAAAATCCCAGATTAAGCTGTTTGCAAATATTTTGTGGAGCCAAGCCCACTTCACCATTAAAAGAGCAGCAGAAACACCACTACCACAGCATAGAAGTAACAAAAGACAGTTCCACCAATCTTATGGTCCATCCCCAGACCCACCACAAGGGTTCAATTCCTGCTTCCCTAAATTGAAGCATCACTATAGGGAGCAAGAGTCAAAGACATTACAAGTCCTGACAGGAGGAGGAGAAGAGCAGCTCAGTATCCCTTAGTTACACAGATCTTTGCTCCTGAAGTCCCAATATAAGACTTCAGGAGCTAAGTCCACCCCTCTAGGCCTTTACTCAGAAAATAGATGTAAGCCCATGGATCAGGAATGCAGGAAGGACTGAAGGTTTAATATTAAAAACCTGAAGGAAAGTTGTCAAAGGTGCCACAAACCAATAGTTTATTCAAGTATATTTTCATATGTGATTTCCTTAGTTAAACAGGTTGCAAAGTCAGGCACCCAACAGATTACAAAAGTCAGATTTACCCATATGATTATAATATTTGATTGGACTGGTACGTAGAATTACACATTTTTTTTCTACACATGCATTACATATCATCTATGCAAAATCATAAATTGGGGCAGAATTAAAGTGAAGCTGATAGTGAAGCTGGCACTTTAAATTTCTAGTTCTCAATTCTGCAAAATAGGATTTTTAAAAGACGTAGTTTCAAGTGTAAAGGATAAAAAAACTTTTAGAAAAGATATTTTAGAAATGGTATTTGCACTTTCTTTTTCATGCTCTGAATGACTACAATTATATTAGTCCTCATATTTACTACTTAATTATACATGAATTAACACACAAAAAACAAGTTTGCCACAATCTTGTGGCATCTTGTCTCTAAAGAAAACAAAGAATCTAAGTATCTAAAAACTTCAGAAATTACTTACATTTATATCTGTATGGTAAATGAGAACACACAATGCTGGCAAAATCTGAAAAGAAGTTCATCAGTCATTAGAGCAGAATAAAATTGGCTGTACAATCATGAATCCAAGTAGCTGCAGTCACAAAGCTTAGCTTGAGGCTACATTAGCATATTGCATTCACAAACTTCCCAGCAGCTGGTCATTCCCTCAAAGTATGTGCAAAAAAGAATATATATGTATTATATTTAAAATTTGTAAAAATACAAGACAGTACTATATTTCAAAGGCACACAAGTAGACTATATTTTGAGGGAAAGCAACCAACAGAGATAAGACATCTGCCTGCTACTTCGAAAGCTTTTCTACCACACAATATAATAAAAATCATTAGCTTAATATAAAACCCTCTTGGATTAAAATAAAATTTTATTTTTGTATTCACATATGGAGAAAATATAAAACTAAGCCATGATAAGACTGCTTAGAAGAGGGGGGTTTATTTGGTAAAGTATCATTTGTAGAAGTTTCCCTGTTCTCTGCTTTGTTTTAAAAATTTCATTAAAGTTTAGTTGCTAACAATATTATACTTCACATGGCTTCAAAAACTCTATCTACACTTTGGAATTTATCTTAAAATGAAGAGCTTTACGTATGTTACAACTGCAGTTCTAGCCAAATAGCATCACTTTACTAGCTATGCCTACTCTATAAACACCGCATTTGCTTTGTTCACCAGTTTAAAACTGTTTTCAGATGCTTCCCTTCTCAAGTGGGGACTTGAAATTGACAGCATGTTCACAGCTAGTCCAAGCACAAACTACACTACATTCGCTAGTTTACTTACATTTCCTCTTACTGAAAATAATCACATTTCAATACTTATATATACAGAATCATGTTTATAGCATTTTTTTGATAAAAACATGACATGCTGAGTATGTTAACACTTTCTAGTGTGTTAATTTTTGTTGCATCCATTTTAATATATGGCTCGTCAGTCTTTAGTCTTTCTCAGTTTCAGATGTTACAAATACCTTTATTAGAGCCTTAGTAAGGACCATCAAATTGGTCAAATTACAGTGGCAAAAAACATGCATAAATTTGTAGTATGACATTGTAAAACATTTGGCCTCTAGCCCAGAGTATAAAAAATTATCTGCCTCGTAATTCTTTATTTACCTCCTGAACTGTCTCCATAGGCGGTGGGGGGTCCTTATTCCTGCAGAGATTTACAATGACCCATGTGACGTTCCGAAGGAAGGTGATGGGAATGGAGGGATTGATGAAGGACAGAAGAGGTTTGACAACTCCCAGTGATATGACATAATCTCTACACTGAGGACCATCACCTACAGAAATGAAAATTGTTGTAAAAGAAATTACATTAAAAATGGAAAATCTTGAAATGTATGCAATGACATGTTGGGATACTGAAATTCTATGTTTCCTCACCAATAGTCTACTACTAAAATGTTGTGTTCAATTAAATATACATATGTACAAATATGTATGTATATTTTACAAGACATAAAATTTATCCTGTTAATGTTCTGTGTAGCAAGTAATACTAGTCTTTAGAAAAAAAAAAAGTACATATGTAATTCTGGCCACACGAATAATTATAATAAGCCATAGAATTTAGAGGAAACATAGTCTCATGTGATAATGCCAATGTTCAAAAAGTCAAATTCTAAATGAAACATTTGCTCCCTGAATTCAAATCATTATAACAACAAGAGATACCTATAATATTTCCGAGAGCCCAGACAGCTTGCTCACAAACATTCTGGTGTGGTGAATGAAGTAGTCTCAAGAAGAGGGGTACTGCATCTGCAGAATGCAAAGATTCAATTTGTTTTTACTAGACATGGTATATGCACGATACTTCCATTCATTAATACAAAACACTTTCTCTACCATGCCTTATACATGTTTCTGTTATGAAGAGCACACAAGACTTCAGTTAAAGATTTCTATACATACCTAGAGAGGGGAAAAAAAATAGACCTGAGAACAAACACCTATTTAACAACAATGCTCCCCACTTTTAAACATTTCCCCATATTTCTCAAAGTGATATTCAAGAGCCTCAAGTATGTAAGTGCTAGGTTTCATGTCCTGGTAATTCAGATTTTCCAGTTATCCAAGATCACAATACATACCTAGCTGAATGACATGCCTGCTTGTGCAAACGTGCCTCAAACCTTGACTTTAATAAAATAGCTTCCTCCCAAGAGGTAGCTATAGTTAGTTTCCATACGCAGTGAAGATTTACATCGATCTGCCAGTCCTAAGACACATTTTAATTTGCTCTTATATAACACAGGCAACATAACCAGATTAAGGAAGTGGTACTGATTTTAGGTATCAGTCTCTGCTGAATTAAATACATTTAACAGAGCTATGTGCTCTCCCTCTACTATTCCCATGCACTACTCCCCTTCAGACAACCCATACTGTTTGAAAAACAGTAATTCTTGCAGGAAATTTTTAAAATCTGTATGTGATCATATTCATCCTATAGTCTTCCTGAGCAAAGTAAAATAGATTAATTTATATACTATTGAAGGAAAGAATAGTTTTTCTTGTAGAAATAGCTTCAGAAATTTTAAAAAATCACAACACAATTTGTGAGCAACTGTGAATCAATATTCTGTTGATAATGTAATGTGCAATAATGAGCCCAAAACCCTAAATGTATTTTCCTGAAAAAATACAGAACGATAAAGAATAAAGACAACCTAAAATTCCTTCCCCAGCCTAGATGAGTAATTCAGCAATTGCCTATAACTGACAAGTTAGGTGGGACAGCAACATACCATTCGCACAAGAACACTCTCTGTTCTTGTAACGATCATCCCACTTCCATTAGCTAGGGTGGAATATTCAAGCTTCATTCTCAGTGATTACAGAGATTACACTTCAGCCACATATGTATTCAACATATTTCAGAGAGGTCAAGTATGTAGTTTATATTAGATTGCAATCCTGGTATGCTTTCAAAAGCAGGAATGAAATTATTTTGTAACTCAGGCAGGACAGTTTGAGAAAGCAAGAATTGCAGGTTAATCTGATCTACTGCTCTCAAAAAATTAATTATTTCTGCTCCAATTTGGCTCCTGCCAAAATCTATTCTGCAAATATAGTACTTCTCTTTTGCTAGGCCTTCCAACCGCCATCTGTCCCTCTTGATTGCAGGAGGCCGCCTTCTTTTGTATTTAGGCCACACCAGCCTCTTCTATAGCTGCGAGGGCCTATAGCTTTGTTTCACTTATCTAAAGGGAATAGAGTTGGGAGGCTGTTTTCCCTTAGTCATCTCCCAGCCAAAACAACAAGAGTTCTAGACTAAACTTCTTCCATTTTCTCTTCAGAAGTTAAACTTGGAAAATGCTTTTTGCTTCTTTGAAGTAATTTTATCACATTTTCTTTTTTTCAAGTATTAGCTAAACAGATTTTGGGAGAGACATATCCCAGCCTGAACTCCTAGTAATTGTTCGGGTAACAGCAATGCTTTTGGCTGTGTTGTACATACTTCTAATTTTAATTTATTTTAAGATTTTTTCCAGATTTTTCTCTGCAAAGCTAATACTATAAACAGCCTCTTCATTAGATTTATTCATTCAAATATGATAACACTGTGGGACTTGAAAAAGGAAGAAGACAACAAACCAATGAATAAGTTGGGAAGGATGAAAAATTAGAGTTCCAAAGACATTTAGACACCAGAAAAGCAGTCTAAATCCAGAGGTGGCCAAATCACATCAGGATTTTTTGAAACAAGTTCAAGATGTTGATTTTTTTTTTAAAAAGGCTTTGGATTTTTATTTAAAGCTCAATTTGATAAGTATTCTTATTCCTATTGTTTCAATATCTTAACTATATAGAATCTAACAATTGGCGAGGCATTTTATTAGCTATTTAAACGTACAAAACAACATTTTGATTTGAAAGGCAGGTTCATACACTTAAAAAAAAAGAAATCAAATAACTATAAGTCGCCCTTTTCCCATATAAAACCACTGAATACGAATAAGCCAAAACAATTTATTATATATTTGCTTATCTATAGTCTCCTGTTTAATGACAAAATGTTGTATTTACCATAAAGGTGATTGTTTTAAGATAAGCGTGCTGATACATAAAAGATATATATATATAATCATGAAAAACTAATTTGAATAATTTATCTTCAATTAACTTTATAAAGTTTATTTCCTATCTCTTTTCATAATGGAAGTCTCACTGGCTGGTTAAGCAAGAAACAAAGGCAGTGCAACAAATCCAGGAATTAGAAAGGACTAACATTTTTGTCATACTCATATCATCTGTCATTCTCTATCTTTTTTAATGGGAGAATCAGGTCTGGGATCCTTAATATGAATCGTTAGTGACAAACAGATTAATGTTTAAGAGCAAACAATATAATTTTTTTGAGAAAGAGGACAGAGATGCATTTATTATTTTAATGGTTCTGACAACAAAGGGCATTTGTTATCCAAATATCCCCTTTTCCCTTTTCCTCACAATATCCACCATCCCCCAAAACCAAACTGTAATACTTACTAGACTGTACAACAGCTTGAGTCTGTGCAGAAGTGCCTGATGCTATGTTAGTCAATGCCCATGCAGCTTCAAATTGTAATGAAGGACTGTAATGAAATAATTTTACAGTAATAAATTGAAACATGATCTGCATATTATTTTATGGTTCATTTCAGTATTACTAGCTGTGTCCACTCTGAGACACTCTACAGTGTGTGCAGTGCCACTGGACTAAAAGTTTTAAAAAAACCACAAAAAACGTCTAAGCCTGGACACTTCGGGGGAAAAGCTGTAAGAAAAAAAAGATTTTACATTCTATGACCTTTTGTAAACCAGCTATCATTCTAACTTCATATGATTAATTAAAAAAACCAACCCACAACAAAAAAACCCCAGTAATACTTGTTGAAGCACGTACCAACCAGTGAAGCAGACCACTACTCTAGTCAACTAATTATATCCTGTATGAAAGATTTCTAGCACCCCTCATCATAAAATGCAATTATGCCTCTCTAATGTGTAACAGAGACCTCTTCACATCCAACTGATCCAAACATCATTTATATTTAGTAAAAAAGTGCAACTGTCTTGCTACCCTTAGTAGTTTTCAATAAATTAACCATGTCTGACCAGAACTAATAAAAACTCTGCCCTTCTAACATTACAACCAAGATTAAGTGTAAGCTGGTATACCAGGATAAAGACTTTTTTCTGCTCCATCACAGACAGAGGTAAGATTAGAATCAGTATCAAAAGACACCATCGTACCTGTATCAAAATTGACTTAGTAAATGCAGATAAAATTAGTTACAGATATGAAAGCTGGGGGAACATCTCCAAGATGTCCATCAACTCTTGTCTATGCCAACAGCAATTTAGTAAAACAGTTTCCATGAAAACGGTTGTTCAAGCAAATGCTAAAGGTTAAGAGTTCTAGAAGCTATAAAGGAGTTTATAGCTTATGGTGGTTAGCATAACAGTAAGGTTATGCTTTGGGAGGAGGAGAGAATATTTATTGTTAGGTGGCTATTTTTAATTTCCATGCTTTTTTGGGTCTTCGTCAATAATGTTTTATATATAGCCATAGAACCTGCTTCCTTTAAGGTTTTTTTGTGTATTAGTTTCCAAAGCATTTTAAGGTTTTATTGGTGATGAGATTGGGAAGGTATTAGATAGGAGGGCCCAAGGTGTGTAAATAAGGATTTGTAAATACAAATAGTACCTGTCAGCAGCTATCTATAAACCTTTACATTCTAGGATTAAATGCATTAAAATTCTAATTCTAGGTTGGTACTTATTTAAATGGACCGCTTAAGGAAGTGTTGAGTTCAATTTCTAAAGGCTTATTAAACATTTACAAAGGTAAAGAATTCAAAAATGAGACTGAAAATTAAAAGAATTTTCACAGCACTGAACTGTCTGGTTCTAGAGCAGACAGGCATTCATGACCCATTTTAAAATGTTATCCTGATTTGAACATTATTGCCAGCTGCCTTCTAAGCAACTGTTTTGTTAAACAAGCTAGAAACAAAGCTACTCACACTTCATGTTTTTACAACCACCAAATTATACCCAAAATGACAATTTGCATTTTTGAAGTTTCTAGCCTTTGTGGCTGCAGAAACAACCTTGAAAATGGAAATATTGTAAATACATTTACAGCTGCCTGTGGCCAGAGATAGGCTAAAACATTTACCTCAAATGTGTTAATCCCCATCTATATGAATAAGGGGCTCATGCATTGTGGAATATGGCATTTTTCTTACTTGTCATTAAATTCTTGCAACTATATGCTCAACATTCTCCACCTCCTTTACTGAAGCTCTTGTTTTCCAACTAAGGGATCATAACAGAGAACATGCTCACATGAGGAAGCAGCACAGAGCCAGAAGGAAACCCACTTTGGGGTGAGAATGAAAGAAGCTAGAAAATTAAGCTAATAACCTTAATAAAAAGATGACAAGTGTATTCTGGCAAAGGGAATAGCCCTGTTCACAACCAGGCATGTTCTCTGCCTCCACACAAATACACACAGTAAGTCTGAGATGGGTTTCTTAAAAACAAAGTCTGAAATATTCAAAAACAATGAGAAATTTAGTAGGATTTTCTCCATTAGTTGGATATGCTCATGCAAGCTCCAAAAAATGAAATGACATTTCAGTGGCAGAATAATACTCCTGGAGAAGTTATGGGTTATCATCATGGAATGTGATCCACTGTGTCAGAGTATATGGTGCTGTCAATCTTCAGTTTCAGCTGAAATAATGAGATTTTCTTTGGATGCAGATTCTCAGTAAAGGTGAACATTTTTTAAAGTATACTTACTTATCATCCCTTTCTAGGCATTTTACCAGAATTGGTAAAATTCCTGATTTTATTAAGTCATCAATAGGTGGATTTCTGTCACTGGATAGGAGTTTTCTGTGAAATTAAATGTAAAAGTAAAGTAAATAACTTTCATCATTAAAAATGGGTAGGAAATACATTTCTGTGCCTTTATTTATTTTTACCTTGCAGCTTGGACAGCACTCAGTTGGATCACTGGGTTGTCACTTGTGGCATTCTGAAAAAAACCAACAAACACACACAAAAAACCCCAGTGAAAACTAAAAATGCACAGAACACACTCTTCTAATAAAAAAAAGGTAAATGTAACGTACCTGCAGTATAGCTTCTAGTGTTACATTTTGCTTGAAAAGAAAAAAATAAGTTTTAGTAATTTTGTTGCTAAATTATGTGCTTTTTAAACGTTTAATACAATTAAATTAATTTTAACAGCATATCAGTTCACAATTTTGCTTTCAAATGACTGCAAGACTTCCAGTGTTATAGTAAAAACAGAATAAATTGCTTGGAGATACCACCAAAGTTCTAAAATAATTCCAGAATCAAGGAACTTACTGCTTTGAAGTCAGCATCAACATCAGAATCTTCTAGACTTTCTTCTTGGGGAACATTCCTTTTTTTCAAAAGATGTTCATCTCTTTTGTTCTGTAAATAAATGACAAAAAATAAAGACACTTAATGTTTATTAGTACAGGGTGACAATATAATGGCCTCTTTCAAAATGAAAGGTTAGATAAGATTGCTTTTTTTAAAAGGCATTTCTAACTGCAAATAGAATTCGCAGTATTTCAGCTGTAAGAAACTAGCAGCTTGCTAATCACAGACAGAAATATGACAATCCATGACAGTTGAATGAATTAAAACTTACAGTTTGGGGATCAATTTTCTAGCAGACATTTACAATACACGTAGATCTGCATTACGTTAATAGTTACCCACATACAAATTATTTCCCAGTGTAAGATTAGTTTTCAGCTAAACATACTTCAAAGTTCCCTGGTTACATGTATTTTCATCTTGTTTGTAAAGTAGCATGCTCCATGTACTCTGACACTTGTAATATTTTGCACTCATGCTGTTAGCCTAATTTCTGACTTAAAGCAAAGCACCCTCCATCCTTAGCTCCTTTAAGGAATTACTAAGAAAAAAATTACCTTTGCAGTGGTAAAGTATCTATTTAACATTTCTACCTTGCTTAACTAGAATATTTGAACACCTAAAGCCCTAATTTAAAAAGAAAGAAATCAAATAATCAATTGTAACTGTATCCAAATGCAGTTTCTTTACAAATTTAAAATGTATTAAAATTATTATTCCAAAAGTACAAAGCAGTCTTTTCTAAATTTTAGACTTTATCTTTTGTTTGGTATGTCTAGAGGTACAATCAAAGACAGAGAGGGCAACGGAGGATGACAATGGAGGATGACAATGCAGCATGTATATCTGAACACCTTTTTGTAGTTTGTTTTTTTTGTTTAGTAAGTGCATTAAGCTTTTAATCTCTAATGAAGCAAAACAAGGTATAACAAACAGCTATAACACCTAAACCAAATCTATTATTCTAGCAAGGAAAGACAGGATTTTCAGTGTCCAAACAATCATCTGATAACCAAACAGTACTGACTATAGAGATTGTATTATAACATGCCTTGCTTGTAATGTATGAAAAAGACTCTAAAAAGAACCATGTTTTGAAGGAATCCCCAGTATTTTATTTTACCATATGGTTGAAAAAACAGCAACCCAAAATTTCTGGGACTTGCTTATGTTTTAGACACTTCTTTTAAAAGAACTTAAAAGAACTTTTCCAGTTTCAGTTTGAAAAGCTCCCAAGCAATATATTAAGACTTTTTTAAGATAAGAGAATGCTAAAACAATAAACAAGCACCAGAATTAAATAACCCTTTAATGCAGAAGACAACATTCCAGAAACTTAGCAGAGTTTGATTTTGTCAAGTCTATGTACAGAACTAAATCCTCCAAGAGTGCACAAGATCACCAAGATTAGCTATGGCAGCCTCTACAGAGCCATACAGTAACAGCAGCACATCCACACAGACAAGCACTAAGGGTATTTTGCTGTCAAATGGTTTTGGAGAGAAGAAAGTTGGAAATGAGCAGGCAGCTAAATGCTGAGAAAATACTGTTATGCAGACAAACTGCATCATGCAGGTACACATTGACAGATGGATTCACCATAAAGACCTATAATGTATTTATCTTCTTTTTCCACACCAAGTACTTGGCACTGCCATTTTAAGCAAAGAGCAAATATCATTCAGCCCCAGTCAATCTGGCTTTGCTTAAGTACAGTTCCTTTTCCCACTATTTGTCTAAGCCATAGCCCATACTTTGGCAGCTGCAGAGACCAGACCCAGTTTCCAGAGGCCCTCTCCACGATCACATCAACTTTTCTCCCCAGTGCACAGCTACTACACACATCCACCTTCAGAGGAAGCAGTTCCTTCTTGCCTCGGATGAATGGCTGTGTTGTTATGGTAAAACAAGCCAATATTGGGAGAAGGGATTGAAGCTGGAGGAAGGTCCTGATGTCTTCAGTCAGCTGTCCTCTTCCTACCCAGAGGTATCATCACAGATCATGGTGATTAACAAGTCCACGCATGCATGAATGTACAGGGAGACATGTTTAGTTATGAGGGTGGCAGACACTGGTCCAGCAGACATCCCGTCTTCAGAAAAGGTGCAGACTGAAGGAATGGGGATCTTAGTGCAGAACAATCACCACTGTCTGCCCGAGTAAGTTAAATATTTTGTATTAAATCATCTACTGAGAAGGGTAAAGTTTCCTTGTCATTAGCAGCAAACTACTGTAGTACAAGACAGGGTTTTCCAATTCTAAAATATTTGACTGGATTTTCTACATCTCATGCTCAGAAAATTCAGGAAAAGGTATTTGCAGCATTCTTCTAAAATATGCTTGATTTAAGAATTGTTATCCGCACTGATTCACCTGATGATATCTACTTGTTTTTCAAACAAATGATTCAGTATCAGTGGCACTCAACTACATGTTCTGCAACATCTTGCAATAAAGACAGTTGATCTTTACTTTTAAAGTTCTGGACAAAAGCCTGTTATATGCAGGCCTCTTGCTGATCCTTTGATTCAAAAAATGATGAAATACCTAGAATAGTTAAGAATTTAGCAAACAATCTCTTTTTATTGAGCTTACTGAAAAGAAAATTCTAGTTAGGAAATGTCACGTTATCTCATTTGTTATTTTCAGGTTTCTTCTGTCAGTAAAAAAAATAAAGCTTTTTAAGAGCTCAAACAGTAGATTCTCCCATTTAGGTGTTTCACATCACTGTATTAGCAGATTCACCCACCACTGAATCCTCTGACCTTAAGGAATTGTCCCTGTATTTGGAAAGATAATCTGGTACACCACCATTCCACACTGGTCCCCACAGAAGCATCTATGCTGGCACAGAATGGATGCACCTCATAGAATTTTGACTGAAATCCTTCCAAAATGCAGAGGGTATGCAAGAGCCATTTATTTCATTGCTATTGTAAGTGGAAACTTAAATAAGGCCAAAGTCTTCTCAATTATGTTGACATTAGATGGCATCTACACAGCACGAAGGATTACATTATTAAAATGGAAATAATATTAGATATTCACATACATGTGGGCCACAACCATCATGCACATTACTTCCAACCTCAGTATTTTTCCTCACAAAAAGACATTAAGCAGAAACAGCTGAAACCACATAATGCATTTTCTAGCTTTAAAAGTCTAGAAGTTTTTGGATGCAAAAAGCAAAGTCACACTGGAACAAGTGTGGCACTGATGTGCATGTCCCCAACATATACAATTACATCATTCTGAGTGATTAGTGTTTGTTGGGGTTGTGCCTCTACTAGAGTGTAACATAAGGACTATAGTATCCAGTTACTCCAGAAAGCAAGAATGAAGATGTATCTTGAGATCCTCTCTCAAACATTCTGAAATACCAGGACAGCAGAGGCTAGAATACAGCAGTGAATCACAGAATGGTTTGGGTTGGGAGGGACCTTTAAAGGTCTAGTCCAACCCCTCCACACAATACACAGAATATAGCTGCAACAAAGCGAAGAGTCCCACTGTGGGTGACTGAACAGCATCTTCACAGAACAGAAGGAATGAGTTGCACAGCATTCAGCAGCCAAACCACTGGAAAATCACCTTCCACGCACACCAAGCAGTAAGTCTAGAGCATGTCAGTGGACAAGCACTGAATTATTCCATGCCACTTCACCTGAAGAACTTCAGAAAGACTACCTGCCTGTAACCATTATTCAATAAACACTTCATGTTTATCCACAGTGAGCGTGCTTCTATACAAGTACTATTAGGTGAAATAATTTCCCTGAATAGAATTTAGAGGGGCATGCACAAATTCTCTCTGCCTGTGGCCACAGAATTGGTGATCAACACTTTTTTTTTTTTTTTAAGTTCTTCCAATTCCCTAGAAATCTTTCAGGGACTTGGACAAAGAAGAAAGGAGGGCAGGTTGTAAATGAACACATAGTTACAGAAGAACAGTAACAGAACAGTAGCTTGCCTCTCTCCTCCAAGCAATTGTCCATGTACATTGATGCAGTGGGTATCTCCAGACAGTACTCCTCACAAAAACTCCATTAACCTGGAAGAGAGTCCCATGAATCCCCCTAAATGAACAGACACTGAAGGACTGTTCTAACAGCAGCAACATGCTAAGAGGTGAAATAAAATGGAGCTCCAACCAACTGTTCTGCAGCTATCAGGAATGGAGATATCCCACTAGGAGACCACTGATGGTGAAGATGGTAACAAAGGAACAACATTTCAAATTCTGGCCCATCAAACATACGTAATCTAGGTTTAAATTCCACTGTGGGACAGGGTCTCTTGACAAGAGCAAAACAGCATCAGACTAATTAGAAATCTTAGCATGGTAAGACTGAGTAACACTGAAAAGTCTTCCATTTGTAGCTGCATGCTAAAGATGGCCATAATACATACCATAACTGAGCTAACCAAGAGCCTACTTCTCTCCTGTTCCACCAAGCAAATTAATAGCTCCTTAAGAGAGTATTTTATACCTGCATACACAACTATCCAGTTCCTTTGGCAATATGAGTATGCCTAAGAGAATGCTTCCTAATGTTAATGTTAACCAAAGTAAGTATGAGTAAGCATGTACATTCTAATGCCAAGATATTCTACCCTCCTTTAGAGAGCAAGCTGAACTTCACAGGATATAACTGACAGCAGGTTGACACTACAATTTCTGCAAATGCAGGCAACATCTTCAGGCTGTCAGGCATATGCTGCAATGGGCTCCAGAAAAAAAACTTAGGGAAAGTAAGAGTAAGCAAGAGTGTTCCTGTAGCTGTTTGCAGATGGTTGGGCTGAAAAACTACTGTCAAGAACATATATAGAGGAGCTTCCACAGCAGCCTGAAGCAAAAAGGCTAGCATTGATTGAGAAGCACTAAAAATTTCTTACTAAGGAAAAGCTATTCTTATTAGCATTTCTTACAAAATCAAAGTGTTAATGGAACCTAAGTCCAGTCCTAAAAAGTGGCTCTAAGGCTATTTGAAACACCTCTGTCCATTTGCAAAAGCATCCAATTCCTGGACAGCTAAACCACAGTATATAGTAATTTGATAGACCAATCACTCCCCTGCATAAGGTAAAAGAACAAAATTTGCAGCTTGACATAAGCTTAAAATGCTTGCATTTTGTCACATTGTGACAAACTCAAAAGTTTTTGCCTAAATCATAGCACCAGACTCTTCTGCAGGCTCCTGGGGTAAAAATGGAGACAAATGAGCATACCTGGATACAGTTATCCTGTTCAAACCCTGGTGAGAGAGCCCTTTCAAAAGGAGAAGCATCAGACCAGAATCCCTGATGAAGGGTAAGACATCGTCACCAACAAAACTAAGCAGGTCTCCTTCAAAAGGGAAGATCCTCAACCACTGCCTGAACTTTGCATGCTATGTACAATAAAGTCTGAAAGTTTACAAACAGCAGCTGACTGCTGGTTGTAAGCATGTTGACATTCTGGTAGAGATCCCACTATAATAGCCTACAGAGGTGTCTGTATGAACAAAAGGTATGTGGACATATATGCCAGAGAAAAATGCCAAATGGTTAGAAACAACAGTAATGATAACACATGTGCACTTCCTTGTCCAGTGTGATAATCTGTTAAGAGTTTTTCGTGACAGATACCCATCGTGTGCTTCACTAACAGTGGGAAGGCCAGGCTGCATGAACAGTAAATATGTAAATCCTGCAGACCCCAGTACTTCTTGTTTACATTCTTGGAAGGCAGCCACAGGATTAAAAAAAATGCTTATCAATGCCAATGAGTTTCAAAGACAACATGGTTGAAAGAAGAAGAATCCTTGTAGGTGAAGAGGATGTCCATCAAGCTCTGTGCTGCATTCCACTTAGTACTATAGGACATGGCCAATAAGATACTCTAATGGAGCTGTGAAAGGTGTTGAATACAAATTTATACAGGCTTTCCAGCATTTGACACACGGGAAAACTCTATGAAGAGTCTCAATTCCCTTGGGAAGCTTCACGATCAAAAGGGAAAAGAAATAAACAAGAAAATCTTTGCCCTCAGGTGACAAACGTCATTATGAAATACTTATTCAGGTCAGGGCAAGGTTTAGGAACTCAGCAGCTAGTAGGAAGAAGTTCTTTTGGCATGAAAGTTAAGGTATTTATGTTTGAGTCCTCTGGGGACAAAGAGCAGAACTTCAAGAACATCTCAACATTAGGAATTAAGAATGCTACCCAGCATTACGTATACTCACAGCTGACAAGCAGCTCTTTCCTCTTCTCTGACATCCTAGGAAAGACTAAAGGATCAGACCAGTGATGGAGGTAGATTCAGGTTGTCTGGACATCCCTTTTAAGGTACCACTGTTGTGACAGACTGAGCTGAACTTCTAGGTTTCACTTACACATAATCCCCAATTTTGATTTGGGGGGGTAAGAGCACCTGCTATAGTCCATCATGAAGAAAAAGAAAATGCCTACCACTCCAACCTCTTCCTGTTAAAGGGATGCTCTGAAAATCTCTACTGAATATCCTCTTAATGAAAGTTTCCTTAGATGGGCTATCTAGCCTGAGTGAATATCTAGTAACAGCTCTTGGATATGAACCTGGGGAAAGATTCAGTTTCTCTCATGGTTGGGAAAGGACCATTAGCTGGCTCTACTCACTGTCTCAGAACTCATTAATAACTAGAAAGATTTAAAAAACCCTGTAAACAGGCTGAACAGGTCAATCTGATGATCCTACAATCCATGGATATCAAAATTATATCCTACATGCTTAGTGAACTAGGTCACTTGCATCCAAAGGCAGTCAAACAGATTCCATGACTGTTCATCAGGTAGAGCATAGCTACAGATATGCAGTTAGAAGACAAAGGCATTTGCTCTACATTGGAGTTCTGCTAGCTCACCTTTGTGACAACAGACAGCAGTCACTATGTTCCTGTTTGGCTAGTGTGCATCTTTCTCAGAAGGTGAGCAGGTTGACTACAAGTAGACACATACATATACACCAGTGTGTGGCCCAACAGCCCCAAGCACAGATTGCAAAGACTGAGGCCTGTTAAGTTAGGCAAAAGTATGTTCTTACTAAAATGGATTCAAGCAAGCCTCCAATGAATTTCTTCATAGCCCTTTTCAACTAAGTTTCCAGAAGAATACATTAGGAATATAGTTTTTCTCCTAGGGTCTTTTTTTTTTTTTTCAGAATCAGTCAAGGCAGGGTAGATGCACATTCTTTGCCAAGAATTTGTGCTACTAATACTGGATAGGGAAGCCTCCAGAAGAACATACTAATAGTGCTTCAGTCTCCCTGTGATTATAGCTGTTTCTCTGAAGTTGGTAGATTTATCCCTTAAAAAAAAAATGTACTTTACAGTCAATGAAAAGCTATACGTTCACATTGAACTGGAAAAGATGGGTAACTGAAGCAAGTTTTACTACCCTGAACCTGAAAACGTGGAATTTTTTTTTTTTGCATTCTCAGACTTCCTCAGAATCAGAAAAAGGTTTTTCCCACCCTAGGTCTCCCAGCAGCATGAAGACAGATTCCTTTCTTCAAGGCTCACTATATTATTTAGGAGCTATTGTGAACACCAGCAATCTTATTTAAGAAAGATCAGAGTAGGGACAACAAGCACAGTATGCCAGAGAAACAGGTTAAAAAGACATATGCCCCTGGCTCCTTAATCCACCACTTGTTTAGCAAATAATTGGTTTGCCTTGCATCAAACTTAATTGGCAATTAAGGCTTTCATGAGCTCATGTCTGTGCACTCTCAGAGGCAGCTGAGTTTGCCAAGAAAGTAAAAAATAGACCTTGTGAGAGATCCTGGAAGTTCTTAGTGTTCCAGTTAGTTAGCCGGCCTGCTAAGGTTAGGATTGTTAAGGCTTCCTTTGAAGGGTGCCATCTAACACAAAGACCATAGCATTGACCTAGCTAAGGACTACTTTTCTTAAAGCACACAAGCTGCCCAAGTCAAGCTTCTTCCTCATAGAAAGCGAAGTGCCTAGAACCAAAGGATCTCTCACAGCAATGGAGTTACAGGCTTTATTTGGATATGGAACCTTAAAGTGAATGCTAACCATTACTCATCTACCCCACTCCCCTTCAGAATGAGACTAATCAGCTAGGTTAGCCAATTAATTCCAGGGTCCCTGTTGCTAACAGAGCAGCCTTCAGGTTTCTGTGATGCTGAAATTCAGTGATAAACATTCTAAAATCAGGCTTCACCATGACACTATACTGAGAAGTTTAAATTCTAAATCCTGAGATTTAAATAAATCAGGATAAATCCTGGTGTCCATCACCAAAACTGACATCATTATCTTGTCCATCTGGAAAGAGAGATGGCTGCTTTTTAAGCTCTTAGGTCTACTGCTGCACTAACAATATAGCCAGAGACCAAGACCATCTCTCTAGAAATGTAGTAGGTCCATTCTCAAAACATGTAAAACATGTTCTGCAAGGCCAATATGGAATCAGAAAAGGGCACCTGACCATCAGGGGTGTCATATGACTGGCTCATGGTGCCAACCATGCCTCAGCCAGGATTCTGCCGAGCAATTGCTACCCTTTTATGTCCAAGGCAGCTTTGATAGCTCAACTCCTAAACAAATAATAAGTGACTGGGAAAAGAAAAGAGAAAAAAAAAGAAAAAAGTAGTTTCCTTCTGAGTAAGGGCTGTGGTTTGAAGTTAGTGAATAGAGATAATATATTCCTGAAACACAGAATGTGTTGCAAATGCACCTTGATGTCTGTAATCTCGAAAGAATAAACACCTCGCACTAATGCATGCAGAAATTGTTTACTACTGTTCAAAGCTGTTAATTTTTTTTATATATTCCATCTTACAAAACAGAGATGTAAGCAACTTCATCAGATCCATTCATTTAATATTTATACACACTTTGATTCAAAACACAAACCCATGACTATGTAGTACTTCAACTGTACAGTCCAAGAATATGCTCAATTTGCCTGTTTTCTTTAAAAGCTAGGTGTACACTCAGCATCTGGGTAGCTGGGACAAAAGGAAGATACCCCTCTGTTTTGAAGAGGCACTGGTGGATTTCTAAGTTCATGCCAACACATTTCCTGAATTTGGCATACTCATGCTATGGTAGCAGTGTTAGCTGTAAAGATGAAGACTGAAGCCATGATATTACAGCTTATCCCTTCTACTGCTGTAGCTTAATAAAATATATCCCTTTGCATTTCAGTCCCAATTCTGTACCAGAAGCAACCTCACACCTACCACAGAATTCCCACAGTGAACTAGTTGCCCAACAGCACCAGTTGCTGCAAGCCAACAACTCGGACGCATGCTCAATCTCTTATTAAATAAGCAGAATTCTTCTGGTCTCTGCAGTGGAAGATGTTCAGCAAACACTCCAGAAGAACACAACTTCCTGCATTTAAGAGTCCTGCAGCTGCTCTTCACTCTTAATTTACAGTCTGACCTACATCCAGCACTTAGGCTTCTCTAAATGTGTAACTGATCTTTGCATGTGCAGTTTTTAGTGAAAAGTCACTAGCAGCTCATGGGCTTCCTCTTCCTCATTTTCACTTATGTATTACTGGCACATACAAGATTCCTTCCACACAGAACAATCCATTGCCTTGTCTTAAATGTCTGACTTGCTCCCCATCATGCTTCTGTAACAAAGTGGCCTTGAAATTGTGACCTGCTACAAAAAACAGTTATGGGAATTAAATTAAAATTCTCACTTTGCACTGCAAAGCTCTCTCCAAATGGAATGCTGGAATGCTCATACACAGTCTCAATTTAGCAAGCTGTATGAGGATATGCTGCATTAGCTAAGCCACCTTTCACAGCATTGCTTTGCTAGCAGGCATAGGCTGCCCAAGTGGTATAAATGACTTCCCAGTAGATTTCACAGTTATACAGCAAGCTCTACACCAAGTTAACACACTAGTTCTGAACAGGGAGGGCCTCTCACGTGTTGGTACAAACTTCAATTGCTGATAATTGAGATATCAAAATTAATTACCTGAATCTCATTTTATGCAAAAACTGGCTAATTTCATTTTTCACTTGGTACTTGCCACTGTGTGTAAAAGTAGCTTCCTCCACACCTCAGTCATCTATCTGCCAGTACATCATGAGGCCATAGCCAGCTTAAGCTACACAACACATTGACATCTTCAGCTAGTTTCTTTGATTAGGAAAATACGAAAGCATTAAAGAATTTTTAGATGACACATCATGCTCATGTAAGTACTGAGATTTTATTTTTCCCTCAGTCATCTGGGTCCAATTAGGTTTCTTCAAGTAATTCTTACAGTCTCAGGATGAATCTTACAAATATTTACTTTTTTATATTGTAATGAGATACAGAAGTTTTTCTTTCTGTAAGACCTGAAAAAACAAAAAAGTCTTTTTTTTTTTTTTTTTAAGAAGAGCAGAAGGATCCCAGGAAAATACTAGCACAAGAGTTTTGGTATGTTTTACACAATCAGGTGATAAGTGCAGACAAAATTTCTTAAAACCAAGTCAAGCTAATTTATATCAACATAACCTCTATTTACAACTCCTTCACATGGAAAATTAATTTATTGCCAATCAAACCACAGTAGGGTAATGGGAAATACAACCAAATCTTAGAACACCTTCCCCCTAAGCCTCCCTTCTTCCTGGGCACAGCTTCACTCCTGAATTCTCCACCTCCTCCCCCCAGCAGCAGAGGGGGATGGGGAATGGAGGCTGGGGTCAGTCCATCAAGCATTATCTCTGCCACTCCTTTCTCCTCACCGGGAGGACTCATCACTCTTCCCCTGCTCCAGCGTGGGGTCCCTCCCACAGCAGGCAGTCCTCCATGAACTTCTCTGACATGAGTCCTTCCCACGGGCTGCAGTTCTTCACAAACTGCTCCAGCATGGGCACCTTCCATGACGAGCAGTCCTTCAGGAGCACACTGCTCCCCGTGGGGTCACAAGTCCTGCCAGCAAACCTGCTCCAACATGGGCTCCTCTCTCCACAGATCCACACGTCCTGCCAGGAGCCTGCTCCAGCGCAGGCTTCCCACAGGGTCACAGCCTCCTTTGGGTACCCACCTGCTCCGGCATGGGGTTCTCCCCAGGCTGCAGGCGGGTATCTGCTCCACCGTGGACCTCCATGGGCTGCAGGGAGACAGTCTGCCTCATCATGGTCTTCACCGTGGGCTGCAGGAGAATCTTGGCTCCGTCACCTAGAGCATCTCCTCCCCCTCCTTCTTCACTGATCTGGGGGCCAGCAGGGCTGTTTCTCTTACATGTTCTCACTTCTCTCTCTGGCTGCAGTTTCTGTACCCCAGCAACTTTTTTCTCTTTCTTAAATACCTTTATCCCAGAGGCACTACCACCATCGCGGATGGGCTCAGCCTTGGCCAGCAGTGGGTCTGTCTTGGAGCCGGCTGGCATTGGCTCTGTCAGACAAGGGGGAAGCTTCTGGCAGCTTCTCACAGAAGCCTCCCCTGTAGCCCCCCACTACCAAAACCTTGCCACGCAGACCCAATACAGAGGGTGTAACAAATGCCGTATTTAGGCAGAGCACTGAACTAGATCACCTTCTGCTCATGAACTTCCCAGCTATATTGGCATTTACCCAGTATAACCAAAATCTAACTCTAAAATTAACTCCCTCTACAGCACAGAAGCAGTAATTTCCAGAAAACAAAATAAAAGAACATCCACACTTTCTAAATGCTAAACCTCTCCCTTTTCCCATTCAGAGACTTCAAACATTCAAACAGCTGACAGTTTCACTGTAATAATGAGAAATGGTATAGAAACTGAATATGGATTATTTCCAAGCAATACACTGGAGTAAAGCAGTACTGTTCTGCTGTACTGAGCTTAATGAGTTGGAGAGTAAAACCAACATTAGAATCCACAGTTAGTAATCTACAAATTTACAACTTTTCTATATAAGTTTGGGGCCATAAAACAAAGCTTACGCAAAAATATTTAGCTAACACACTAGAGGATTATTAGCAAAGTAACAGAGTTGATCAATAAAAGCAGACTCACCTTCCGCAATTCAATTGTAACTTCATTTCTATGTCTTCTCATAGTCTGTAAATAAAAAATAAAAATTATTTGTATGCAAAGAAAGTAGCAGTCTGTTTTGGAATCCATTGTTTCTAGGTTAAAAGTGCAGTTATTGATCAAAAGATAAGGAAAACAGTGTGCATATTTTGTAACTCAATCTTTCCTAGCAATATGCAGAAATTATTTGATGGGCAGGAGCAGTGCTGGGGTTGAGATTTTTTTGGTTTTTAAGATTATACACATTACAGAAAGCTTTGTGATAATATAGTGATACACTATAAGTATCCCAAAGGCAGAAAACACTGACCTCCCCATGCAGTTTCACTGGAATAACTCTCCAGGTGTTTATATGTGCACACCAGAAGTAGTAAATACACATTAGACCATCTCATATTCACATATGATCACATTCACAGCTTAAACACATAATCTATGCCAGTTATCTGGCCTAAATCAACCATGACTGACAGAACATGACTGAGCTCAATGGAAACAAGACAGATTAGGCTTGTGGCAAAAGGAAACAATGAAGTGGAGTGGTACTGAGTCTATTTAGCCTAAAGACTGTAAAGGAAAACCAGCCCACAAACATCTCAGCTCCTTAAAGGTACTGGGCACTCAGGATGCATTTTCTACAATGCTGCTATACCTCTTAGCTAAAAGACATCAAAAGATTGAAAAAGAACAATTTTAGCCTACTGAAGGCAATCTCCCTACGTTCAATTTACAATCAGTGGAAAAGACATGTACCATCAGAATGCAATTCAGAGAAAATCAGGACTGGATAACTACTGACAGCCTAGAAAGATCACCCACACTAACTAAAATTAGCCTTTTAAAATACTTTCTATGCCCTATCCTTGCTACTGACCTTCACTACTGCTATCACATTCCCTTTGAGTTATGACAAGTAACTTCCCTGAGCTAAAAAGTATCAGTGAAGACCAGTAGCACACAGAAAACACCAGTGCTCCCCATGAGCCATCTAAGGAAACACCAAACAAGCTAAAGCTCAAACACAGATAAATGAAATGAGCAGACTTCACACCATTAATCTACACAGGACATAGTTTCAGTGCTTAGAACATTATCTTAATTTCACTGTTCTCAACCAGTTTGCATAGCAGTATTCATTTAATTATCTTACATTGACTTGAGAGTAAGGAAGGCTTGTTTTCCTGTCCACTGCTTGATTAACCAACTCAGAGACACAATTCTCCTTTTACATCTACAAGCATGAACTATACTACTTTAAACAAAGCAAGTCCTCATTACAGTAAGAGGACACTAGCACTACAGCATGTACTAGAACTACACTTCCCCCCCTCATTATTTTGCTAAACCATTTGATTCTTCTGATCATCATAGCCTGCTGCAAAAGTTCAGTATGCTAGGACTGCATTGCTGGGGAATGGAAGGGTATTGAGTAGGTAGGGAATAGACAAATGAAGAACCCGAAAAAGTCATCACAAGCAACTAGCAAGACCAGTCATTCAAGTTTCTCATTCAAATATAAAATTCTAACAGAACAATCTTAACTGTGTCAAACTCAAGGGCACTAAACAGCCTAAAAATATTTCTCAATAATTCTCCCCTATGATAACTCTGCATTTCAATGGAAAAATGTAGTTAGATGAGGCTGTCTTAGATTTCTGCTGTAAAACCTCCTTTTCTTGGTCATTCTGAATGTGCCAGACACTAAAGTTCTTTATGGAACTTTCCACTAGTAACACCACCCGACCTCCCACTAAAATCTAATGTTTTATTCCTATTTATCTTAAATTTTAAGGGGTACTCCATCACAACAAATCAGTTAACTTGAATGTTCATTAGCATTTTCTCCCCAAATCCAGTATTGTATGTGCCTATTTGAAATCTCAGTGATTTAATTGATGCAAGGCACAACTTACTTTTAAATTTGCTCCCTAGTTACAATTTACTCCTACATTTTTTCATTTTTCTATGTGATAATACCCTAGAATATTTTCTACTGAGCAGAAAAATCAGACCAAAACTGAAGCTTTTTAGGGCACAGCCATAACATTTGCCACTTACCATTCTTCTGGAAGCAAGTCAGATTTAAGAAAGACTATATGCTGTGTTCAACAGTTCAGCAGCTTAATACTTTTAGTTTAGAAAAAAACAAATATAGTGCAGTCCCAGGCAAGGCATTACTATTCATTTCATCAATTTACTCTAAAACATCCTGTAACAATGCTTTGACTAAAGACAGTTACTCAGAGCCATGCATCCATAAAGGCCCTACTGGGAAGACTCTAAGCTTATTTCTAAAGGCACGTAATTCACTCAGATTTTCAGTTAGGGTTTTTCTTTGTTTCATAGTTCCATTATTTCAGCCACACTGATCCTACACTATTACAATTTTGTCTCAATTTTTTTAGTAGTTTTTTTTGCTTTTATCAAGCTGATCTTCAAAATATTTGACTATTCCATTATGGTTTTACATTTCATGTGCAAGAATCACCCATCTTTTCCTCATTTAGAGAGCTACCACTTTTTAGAATTCTTAAAAAAAGTTTATTAACTATGTGGACATTTTTGCTGACTAGTAGCATATATTTTCTGAGCTTTAATACTCTAAAGGCAATCTCCATACTACCTGCGTTTTACCCTTTTAGCTGTTCTTTTGTATCTCCTTTTAAACTTATTATATGTGGTTTCTCTTTCAAAGCAGCTCTGGTATGTTTTCTATTTTTCCTTCCTCCTTTAAAAGGCAGAATAGGCAGTACTCACCACTAAGCCCAGAGCTGCTTCTCCATTCATAGAGCAACTACGTTGACAACCAGAGCTATCACTTAGCCTTAACTTCACAAAATTGATGAGTGTTATCTGGCCCTCACTGAACTAAGGGCTCCTAGTTTTGCAGAGTCTCCTGCTGGCACAGCATCTTTAAAAATTCAGTATGTCAGGGTCACCAGGATCATCTGAGAATCAGTAATACTGTGGTAGGGCTAGCATCTTCCCACAACCATATTGGACTGAAGTTCCCAAAGAGCCTACGGTGCATTCTGGCAGTTAAACTTGGTTGCCATGGTCAGATCATGACTAGTGCTCTCAGCTAGATGTATGCTGACATTGTTTCTAACCTGACATTTCATGTCCCCAACATACAAGATGACCATTGTATACTAATGTATTTAAGACCATGGATTCCACTTCATACATGTCAGTTTTTCATGTACAGTCTATAATTGCAACAAGACATGTATGCACTTGACATTGGCCTGATTTCTTAGTTTTATGCCTGCTGATTAATTGGAATTTGTTCAGACTGTTCCCCATCTTGATTTTCTCCTCTTTACTACAGGAACTGATACACTAGTGATGGACTGCTCTATGACTGACCTCTGAATGTCTGCAGTTTGGCTACCCTTGCCTTGAGAGACCATACCCTTAAGACCAAAAACATGCTTCAACCTCATTTGATTACAGGAAATGCAGGTATACATATAGCACCACACTGTATACTGGACTCTCCTGCTGGGCTTTTGCAAACTTTATTTTAAAACTTGCAGAATGATAGGCATAATTTCTAATCTTATCTGTTGGAGGGTGAGAGTTGGGAAGGCTCAGATTTTATTTCCCCAAAACCAGACTGAAGTGATCCAGTTAATTTTTTGTCCTGATCTGGCATTTCTTAAAAGGTAGATATTTAAAGCTTGTGTTTCAGACAAAGCATTTTAGAAATAGAGCAGGTTATCAGCACCCTCCTACAGCCTCAGAAGAAGCAAACATTATAATCCAACAGCACATAAAAGAAGCAGTCTTAAGCACCACCGCAAGCCTCTCTTTAAGGAAGCATTATGACTGTAAGCAGAATACCACACTTCTATACTACCTGCAAGCCCCAGCATGTAGGGAACTGATAGGCATTTACAAGAGATATATACAGTAGTAGAAAGATTAAACATTTTCCCCAGCTAACATAGGTCAGCTAAAACAGAGAGAAGAGACAAAATTATTCTGCAAGTTAACCCCATGGATTCATTACCAGCTTTCAGGCTGGAAGGACAACCATCTGCTAAAGCCTGTATATACAACACTAGTTGAAGCCTAGTGAGACATTACCAATGGATCTAACAGTGTTTGATATTCACAGCATCTGACTATAGTCACTTCTCAGCTTAACATTCTCAAACAAGTAACTTCATGTCACACTGAAACAGCACATCTTAAAACTAACCCCCAAGACAAATCTGAACTGTTTCACTGATAAAAGAAACAGACTCCAAATCTCAGAAAGGGAAAACTTGGCACAGGCAAAATCCTACAAATCACAGAAATTATGACAGTTTATTCCCACAGAATCTGAACTGTGAGGCTGCTCCTAAACACAAGGGTATTAATGCACTACACGCAAGGTGCAGAATGTAAAGGAGTAGCTATCAGTCAGCATGTACTATTAAGAAACAGGAACATACAACACTTACCAAGTTGTGCTACATCATTACATCTCCATTGTTACACATGTCTCAAGTCAGACTTAAGTTCATAATGCTTTTGTAACAAGAGATTTCTTTTCCCCAGTTCACTGTCTGTGAAGAACAATTACTTACCAGTGTATTTGACAGGCTGACATAACCACAGTAATGCATCAAGTGCCGTAAGTCTTGTAACAAGTCAAAAGTAGATGTTCAGCAGTATTTCTAATTTCAAGTTCCTTGGCAGTTTGTTATTTTATAAAATAAACTAGAAATAAAACCCAAAGATGCACTAGATGCTGTTAGATAAATCAGTGTTCTCAGTTCTACCCTGAATTTCTGAATATTCTTCCAAAGCCAGATACAAAGTATTACATGCCAAGACTCTCTCTGTAACACCTTTAATTTAAAAGAAAAATAATCCCTAGATCTCTCAAAGTATCAAAACTGAAATTAATTTCATACACCAGTAAAGAAAATCACTACACACATTAGGTCTGGTGTGTTAAGGGCTGCAAGGGAACCTTGTTTCACACACAAAAAGGCTAAGCTGACAAAAGACAGGAGATTTAGGAGACACCAGACCTTGAAAAACAAAGCAACACTCAAGTCAATGACCAAAACAGGGCTTCAAAGAATGCCATAGTCGCTGTAAAACTGCCTTTGACACACAATGGGCAGAAGCTACACAGAATACAGCCATCCTCATCAGATCAGTGTTTCAGCTCTGGTATCTCTCTTCCAACAAGATGCTGACAAGAAACTCAAAGCTCAATTTCAGAGCCACCTGTGGAAAAGGGAAATGACTTCCTGATTTTCAGTTGATACTTGGTTTATGACAGAACACAAAACCATACATAAAACTCTTGATATCAAAAAGCAGGGGCTAAAGACAACCCTGAAAAACTCTGAATTATAAGTATAACAGTAACCCTTATCACCAGCAGATTCAAAGAATTATTTTTAAATGACTGAACATTTGGGACCCTCTGGCTCAACTATACATACTTCACAAGTACCATTTGTGAAACCCCATACACAAGTGCACACTACATGTTAAAGAGCAAGTACCACTGCTGTAACACTCCCACTTGATGTCCTAAGATGGCCCACACCTTCCTGGCAAACAAAAAAAAAAAGATTACTTTGAAGTTTTGAATAGCATTGAGATTCTAAGGAGACAATTAAGTCTAGTGAGCTTCTCTGGCTTCTTCCACTTTAACATAAAAAACATTTACCTGCATAACACATTAAACTACCTGAAAAGGCAACTCTTATAGCTTCTGTAAATGAAAAAAAAAATAATCAAGGAATCCCAAAATCAATCAGCTGTACCTGCCTAACATACATCGGAACAAGGTAACATTTTCCAAACCCCTCTGTAGCAAATACATAATATAGTGTGTTTTTCGGGGGGGGGGAGGGGAAACACGAACACAA
>JANZLQ010000008.1:31171567-31184302 GCA_026212715.1 Elanus axillaris
GGGGGGGGGGGGGGGCGGCCAAACACGAACACAAAACCCTACCAAAGTTATACAAGACTACAAGATGAAAATCCAGGCTAATTCAAAAAGACAAAATCACATCTGAGACAAAGCAGTCAGTATAGTCCTTCTACTTATGAAAGAATGATTTAAAACATTGGTACTACTTTATGCAAGTTAGTTCTCATTCACAATGAAATATCAGAATGAGTCTTAGGGCTTCTGTTAATTTGAAATTTCTACTTCATGTCTGAAAATCAATCTTAATTGATTATAAGCACTTTAAAGTCCCTTAAGTATATCACTTTCAGAGACAAGAAATTCTGGGTATTTGATAAGATTACTTCATCCCCAGTTACAATACAAATCAGAAACCCAAACCTATTTAAATGTGTGAATGATACAACTAGTGAGAAGCTCAAATGATTACACTCCCTTTGTTATGCTGGGATAAAGATTTCTTAAATGAAATTAGAAATGAAGTTTCATGTACAAGGTGTTTAATAACATACATTCTCTATACAGAAAAAAATAATCAAATGCTGCAACAGTAAGCAGTATGAATTTTAAATATTTTAACCATTTTTAGTTATACCAATTGTGTCAGAAGGAAGATTAAAGCATAACCATCATTTAACGACTAAAAACCTACCTATCATTGTAACGAGATCTGGAGCTCAGTGTGGTGCTCACTCAGACTAGCCACCTCATTAAGTCAGATACCTGAGGAGTGTTGTCTTTCAATCAACACATTTATACCAGTTCCATTGCAACAGAAGCAAGTCCAGAAAACATCAGAGATGGAGAGGCAGGAAACAGATGTTTGTATGCCAATGAGCATATCAATACTGCCAGCACAGCTGCCCCACAAGCAGCTAGCTGGCTACCCCTGCTCTCCTGCAGGCCAACCAACATGCATCCACCTCCAGCTAGCCCATGGAAGTGGGAAAGCCAGGCCTACCTTGACAGGAGGAAGACCACACACCATTATCAGTTTTGGCTATTCTGTGGATACAAAAGATACATTTTCAGGAACTTTGGTAAAATGTGCATTTAGTTGCTTTTGAAACTTCAGCTATTAAGTCAAAAACAGAGAACAAATTCACTGACTGTTCGAATTTCTTTGCATCTACAAAATTCATTAAAAGGTAACTGGTCATTTAAATTCTTTATTTCTGCTCTTACCTCTCAATATTACAGGAAGTGGTCTGGGAAACACAGCTGGGATAGTAGTTTGATTAAACATACAGGGTACCCAAAGAGCTTAGCATTTGCAAGTCAATTCCAGACTACTTCCACCTGCCTAACTGAAAGAAAAAAACTGGACCAGTTCCAACAGCTGGATTGGATTTAACCAATACCTCCCCTCTTCCATATGAGCATACCCTAGAGTATAGTTTAAATACTTTACAACATAGGTGTGGGAGCAATCCAGTGAAAGGAGAAGGTGTTTGCATTGATGAAGTAAACACTATTCTTCCCTAGAAATTCCTTTACTAGCCTTTTTTCCTTACTCCTTCCCTGACACATTTTAACAAGTATGAAATACTGCAATGTACATGAAAATGCAGAAACCTGGGTCTGGGTAGAAGAAAAAGAAATTCAAGGGCTTGTTTGTATACAATAGTTGAGATTATTAGGGTTGTCATGCCTATCTTTGGTTAACATTAGAAGGTAAATATTCTATATTACCATAGGAATATAATTTGTTACTATGTGTAAAGTTGAGGCTTAGAGTGATGATATTGTTTTACTTGTTCTGGTACAACTGGTTTCAGCCAAAAACAGAGACAAAGGGACACTGATGGAAGGTGATACTACTGTTTTTCTACCTATTCACACTTTCAAAGTGCATATAGCTTATTCCAAGAAGTGCAAGCAAATCACAATACACAAAATCAAAATTTGGGGACTACAAAATCAAAATTCGGGGACAGCCTCACAATGGTCTGAATGCAACAACTTAATCACAACTGAAAGGATTAAACCAATGACGCTGTGCACACTGATCCTCTCTATTTCTTTAGGACTTGCAAAAAGATTTGACATCCATGCCAAACTAAACCAAATGTTTAATCAAAATTAACCCTTCCTGCTAGGTTTATTCCTTTAGTTACAAGCATCATGGATTATTACCCAGCCTTTCCCCCCTCCAGTGTATGTTCTAGGCAAGCTCTTCTTCCCCACACCCAATCTTGAGATTTACCTAATTACCAAGTACTCCCATAAAGCTCTAAATTGCCCTTCTAAGAAAAACAGTGATTTTTTTTTTTCAGTCATATAGACTACAAAGTTAGAACAACTTCACCTCTGGCTTTGTTATCATAGCTCCGTATTAAATTATGCTGACCCAGTTAGAAATGCAGGCAGGGGGCATAGATTCCACAGTACAAGCAACAGATCTACCAAAGCAGCTAAATACACTTACAATGTGCCTGTACCCTGACCTGAGATTCCATAAGAGTCTTATTTTATTTGATTACTTTTTGACCTGAAAGGTATTTGCTCCTCTTTTAGGGAAACATATTCTATTATTTTGCAGAACGTACTAGAACTTGGTTCAGATTCTCTGTGTGCTGCAGAACCTTAATACTATAAAGTTTCCTTTTGGCTTGTAACATTTAACACAGTAGTAGGTACATTAGAGGCAGAGTGCAGTATTTACGCTACTGTATTTTATGCCACAATCTGTCTGGGACTTGTGTTCCTCAGGGTTAAAAAAGGCCACTGAAGGAAAACTAGTTCTTTTGCAGTTGTAGCTGCTACTTTTTTTTTTTTTTTTAAAAATCCCCAGTTTGGGGCCCCTAAAATGAATACCAGCTGGTTTTTGTTAGCCAGTCTGTGGCAAGATAATTCAAGTATCTGAACCTAGCTAGTCTCAGCAAACTGGATGCATGAGATGCACTGTGACTCTTTTACTTAGTGATGGGTAATGAGTCACTCAAGTCAGACATGCCATGTCAATATGAAAAGCCACAAGCCTCCAATTATTGTTGTTCATGGTGCTGACTCACCTGAAAACCCTATGGAAGCAAAGCTGCCCATCCACATTATCTACTTCTACTGCTCCAAAAGATGTTGGCAGAAAAGCAATTGCTAAGTTTCTTTCCTACCAGCTCTTTTGTAAGCATGTTCTTTGAAGTCCTGATATCCTCTCCACATTTGTTTAACCTGCATATTGAGCTACTACCAGCAAAGTGAGATGTGAGCACTCATGTTCTCATTTCCATACACCAGTTACCCAGTTTACAAGTACAGACATATCAATCCTCAGGACACTGGACTTGAAGCAATTTAGTTGGCTGCATTCAACACAAATTGCACCAATACTGAAGAACACAAAGCAGTCCAGAATACAATCAACTTGTTATCTGCTGCTTTAATACAGAATAAAAGAAGAGGTGGAATTCTCTATTCAACATCAAAACGCAACTGGGGGAAGACAGAAGCAGCTAGTAGATAGCCAGTTACTGCTGTTGTGTGAATCAAGGACATTATACCTAGTCAGAAGTTTTACAGCATTTCCATTCAGATGTATATCCTAGCATTGTTAATCACACCTTTGGTGACATCAGACCAAAGACCCCAACAGAGCCATATGGGCTCCACCTTTAGTCAAACTGAAGTTTCCAGGTGATTCCACAGCATCCCAAGCTAACTCATCACTGCACAACAGTTGGTCTGTGCAGACGAACAGGCAGGCAGCAAGGATCACCAACTAATTCAAACTATTCGTTTTGTCTTGTGGTCCTAACAGGGCAAAGAACCTGTCCACACAGTTTTGCAAAAAGCGGTGATGCACCACTGCTATCTCCACTTTGACAAGGGCCCACCTTGAAGAACTTAAGCGTAGAATTTGGTCATTCATGCTACAGCCCAAAAGAAACTACTGGTCTGAGGGACACCTGTACCAAGTATTTTCCTGTACTTTTTGGAAACAGAAGGCCATACTGAATTTCACAACGATGCCAGCCCCGCTTTATCTGAATACTGTGATATGGCAAATAAGCACCAAGAACAGTGGATAACCAAGCCAGCCTAATTACAAGTGATTCCTATTCATACTTTTATAAAAAGTTAGAAGATTAAGGCTTCTTGACACACTCTAAATATATACAAGGATTTGAAATTTTATAGTTTTGTGTTACAGAAATCTGCTTTTGCTGGTACACAGATTTCTATTCAGATGTTTGAACACTAAAGAGATATTTGTTATTTTCCTGTATTGCACCAATACTGTAGCAGATGCTTTAGAATCTCCTAGAAACAGGAGTTTATCCTGTCCTTGAGGGAGAACAAGCAAGGCACCTACCTAACTCCTTGGTCTATCCAAGACATGACACCACCTCTGTCCTCTCCTACAATTTCTAAGCAAGTGTCCCTCCCATTCCCTTACCAAGGAGGGAAAGTACACTGACCTGTCTATTCAAGCAGAAGAGTTGATTGCCATTGCAAAGGAGCAGGAGTCTCTTTCCTCTTTTACAGTCTAGAAGACCCCAATTTAGAGGTATAGCTTCAGTTTTTTCTAACAGATTTTACCAGAAACCAAATCCACCACTTTTAATGCCATACTTCACGGCCAAAATACCATCTTCACTTGTGTACAGGACATGAAAACAGAAAACAGCACAGAAAAATTAAAATGACTGTTCATGGTAACCAGGTGCAAACATCAGACTAAAATTTTGATCTTTAGATCAGCATGAAGATTTTATTTAAATTCTTTTGAAAGTAAAAGCTTTTCTAGAATTGTAGGTAACCACTGTCAAGAATCTAATTACAAAGTCAAGTGTTTGGTCAGAAAGGCCTCACAGACTTCTGGGGCAAATGCCACAGATGACCAGACATTCTTAAGCTTGCCAAATATTTATACTAGTTTCTCCTAGGACAAAACAAACAAACAAACAAAAAAAACCTACTAGGCTAAATAATAGCCAGATACCTTCTTGTGCAATCTATGTTTGAACAAAGACACTCCCAGATACTTAAAGTCTTCAACTGTGTTATCGAAATACCTCAGACAATCATTCTATGATGTATTTATAAGAACCTCCCTGTGAAGTGAGGGAAAAAAGTCCTATTATCCCATCTATAAAACTGGAAAAAATAATTGCAATTTGTGTACATTCACAGGGTGCCATGAAAAGAAACAACAAATCAAGTCCCTAGAGAGCCAGTCTATATTCAACCACTGCAAGCTTTTTTGGTATATTATATGGCTCAAATGAAATCAGATTTTTTTTTCTATTTTTTGAAAGATATAATCAAAAGGCAAAAAAAGATTAAACATGTGCTAGCTGCCTAATTAAATCTATGAAGAGATCATTCTGCTCAAGATGCAAGAGAAAACAACAAAACCAGCTGACAACCCAGGAAGAAGATGGAACATCAGGAATTAGAAAATATACTCCAGCAACATCCCACAATCTTTTATGAACCCTGTCAGCAACTCTTCTGATTTAATCATTTCAGTACCAGGAATTCCAGATGCTTCTACCTCACTTTTTAATGTGACAAGCCCCGATTCCATGTTTCTGCCATTTGAACATTCTGGGTATCATACTTCTCGAGGATACCTTCAGTTTCTCAAAATTCCAATTTATACATCCTTCCATAAAAAGGGTATCGGCTAGCCCTACAAAGAGGGTGGTATAGTTTTGATGGACAAGAACCAATACAGAATTCCTTTGAACCTCACATCTATAGGGCCTACCAAAACACACTACACTGAGCGCAGTGGTACAATGGGCCACACACCTATCGGCAACAGGCACAGGAAGGGGGTACTGTCAGATTCTGAACTGCCGCTGACAGCTCGTGATGGGCTCAAAGGTGCAGTCACATTGATTGCCTGTATCAGAGCTCCTTAAACATCTCTTCTTGTCTGGAAGGTTGCTCTTCACTGCTGTTTGTTCAGTTTTATGAACACTACCCATTATCAGCCTACGTTCTTCTTGCACGCCTGACAAACAGTGGTTAACAGGATCCTGCTGACTCCTAGCAGGGCTCTCTCATTTCAGGATTCTATCTTGATGTGGAAAGCCTTCTATATCTGGCTGCAAGTCAGACTTTTGGTGCAGAGAAATCACTACCACTGACTTTGCATCTAACATTTGTGTGCATGAAAAGAAGTAAGAGATCCTGATGCCAAAAAGCTACATGCAAAGACAGTATCTGCCAGCTAGGGTGACCTTAGCTTACCTGAGAGACAGACACAATGTCTCTCTATGTAGTATTATCAGCTTTCTGACTTACACTGTAGCGGACTAAGAAAAGGCAAGGACTATGACATCCTGAGAACTGCAAACCTGAAAACTCACACTGCACCTGGCCAGGAATCCCTTATTACATCTCTGAAAACCTGGGCACAAGTCACCCTAGCACCCCGTCTGACCACCTTCTCCTCCTGCAGATGAGCTTTGACTATGTTCCACACCAGCAAGTTTGCAATGGGGCTTGAGGACTCATTAAAATACATTTCCATCAAGGCTAACAAGTCAAACTATGAGAAAGCCATTTCTCCAAGTTGATTTTGCAAATCACCTATACTACCACTACTTCCAAAGTCCACCTGTTACTGAATTTGACAATAGCCAAGGTTAAAAATGCACAAGAAGAGATCCTCAGCTGGTCAGACATGACAGAATATGAGGGAAATGAGTTATTCAATAACAGGTCTTTGAAAGGGAAGACATTAACTTTGTCTCCTGTTCTGCATATATTCTTATTTTGTACCTGCTGTATTTATTAAACACAGACACACAAAATAAAATTTAAAACCAACTGTAACATTTGCTCAATCTGAGAAAGGAGACAAATGTCAGCTGACCCAGAAGAATCAACATAGAGCCTCCCCAGCAGATTTAAGGGTGTCAATCTGACTGTGCAGGGATAACAATCCAACAGTTAAGTATCACTAGACAAGGTATACCTTCTCCCCTTCACACTGACCTCCTTGAGCCAGCACTGGTCTTCTCCAGATGTGAAGGGCTGGCTCAGGAAGATAAGGGAGCAGAAAATTAAAGAAACACGAACAGCTTTGCAACTAGTTCACTCCAAGGCACAGACAGGTCTGATGCAGGACTAACTTTCTGGAAGAAACTAGCTCTTTTGACTACACGTCAAATACTGTGAAATGGAATGCAAAGCCCACGGCTTCTGCTATTACAGAAGTAATCAGTAATACCAACTCAGTATCAGAGTTTCACAGTACTGGGTATTTTTGAAACAAATGATAGACTCTATTCTTGGAAAATATATAGGGTTTACATTTCTTTTTCATTTCAAGTGAGTTCACTTGAAAATTTGTCTTTACTGCTCGATGACACGCCCCATCAGCTTCAACAAGTTCATTGCCTCTTCTAGCCTAATCTTGTAAATTAGATGCCTCATTCCACTTCCAATCCCACAATAAATACAAATCTGATCACTCACTTGTAGCTGGTATATCCTCCTAATCGCTGTCTTTTCAGATAACACAGTTTTAGAGGACAAAATGTCCTGCTTGGATTTGTGCTGGAACTGCACAAATATTATGAAAGCCTCAAAGAACTTGTGTAAAAATAGTTACAGAGCTCTTAAAACTAGTAAGACAGTTACACTGCTAACAACTTTGACAGTTTACAAGTTAAAAATCAATCCTTTAATAGAAGAAGCTTTAGAGATACCAGTGCAACTGCTGTAGTGTTAGAAATACACAAGAAGGAAGAAAAACAAATTCTGTAATTACAGGAAGATTAACAGAAGGCTTGGTATATCACAACAACAAACAGCAATAATTGGGCCTCAATACAGCAAGCAGAGACCCCAATCAGCTTATGAAGATTATGTTCATCAGGAGATGCCATCTCCAAATGGTTCTCTCCACAGGTATTTCTGAAATAAACAATTACTTCCTAAGGTATCTGCATCTTTAAACATTTTTAAAATGCAATGTATTCAATTGATTTTGAACCTCACAAGGAAAATACAAGGGAGCATATCTAAGTGGACTTATTAGGTGTTTGTTTTCTGCCAAGTCACAAACATTTCACAGCACTGTACTATTCACTTGCAGACTAACTAGAGTTTGGAGAATTCTGCAGCAACAGCAAACAAGGAGGCTTCCCACATCCACCTCTTTACTTCCTACCCATGTAATTCTTTCCAAGGTACAAACATGTACACCTGTACTCCCCCAAGAGTATATATATACCAGCCTGAAAGGGTAATAAAGAAGCTACAGGAATCAGAGCTTAGGAACTCTGCATGAGAGTATTGGCTCTTATACTAAATCCAGTTCCCAACAGGAAGCTACCTGACACCTGTGTTTTCACTTAACCTACTGAGATTCACCAAGCCAGTGAGGCTATTATGACAGCAGGTCCACAATACCTTAAACCAACTTAAATCAGCTGTTAAAGCCCTACTGCCTTCCAGCCCTTCTTTTGCCCTTATCCATTCCTGTGCCAGCAAAGTGAAAGGCAGAAAGCAAATCAATCTGTAAAAGTGAGCTCCTGAAAGAAACTGGATTGTTGCAAAGTAGCTGGGAGTAACAGGCTTTCTGGGATTGCTACAAGCCATGTTTGTTTCCTGTAGTGTCTGAGGGGAGTACAGGGAGACAGCAAAAACACTAGTCAATGCACAGAACAGCATCAAGAAACAAGCTGGTCATTAACACTGCACAGCTATGGTACCTCCACTGCAGTAAGCCTTTGATGCTTGACAGGAACATGGCTTTAAGTCAATCTATACCTTTCCTCAAGATGCCCGAGACTGTACAGATTTGGCCTCCCCAAAATGATATTCCTCTGCTTGCAAAAAAAAAATCATGGCAGCATGACAGAAAAATATGAGCAAATTCAAGCATCCTCAATAACTAGATCCACACTGTTAGCAAAGCAGCAACAGTAAATATAGTGAAGCTGCCAGAGCTGATGATGGATATCTGGGCTAAGCCCAGTTTCTTCCTCTGCCTCATCTGTGGTCAGGATGCTGAAGGTACAGAATAAAAATGGATCCTTTTAAGTCCCTGGACCCAAAGATGATACAGACCAAAAGGTGACAGAATTGCCCCCCAAAAACTGTAACTGTGGAAAAGACGTCAGTGGCCAGGACCTCTGAAGCTTAAAATCAAATACAGCAGGAGAAGGTAAAAGATGACAGCGAGTGTCTACATCTCCCTTTGGTAAATAGCCTTCAACAAATCTCCAGAGGTTAATCCTATGGCCTAAGCAACAGAAGTTCAAGGTCTTGTGTTCTTCTGACTTACGATTAGGGGTATAACAAGTATGCAAAAAGGAAATTTTAATCCCAGTCATTAAAGTGCTTTTACAGAAAGTTATTTAGGTTATAATGCATTAACTCCCCACTAGATTTTTGGGGGTTGTTTTTTTTTCTTTTTAATGAGCACACATGGACCTTTACTTTTGATCCAGTATGAATTTTGCTAATTACATGACCACATAGTCTCATTGCACCACACACAAAAATAACAGTAAGTCATATCAACAGCCCTACAAAGTATAACATTTCCATTCATCAAGAATTTCTCCTCAGTTTTAGTCAGCAGTGCTGACTAATCCCAACAAAAAGAAATGGGCTGAATTGTTTGATCTGTCACCTTAAACATCAGAACAGTGAGCCAACATATGTGTGCTTGTTATTGCAATAAAGAATAAGTAACACTTCTAGTCCAAGAAGTTGGAGGAGTAAAAAAGTCTAATAAGGATGTTACTAGGCAAAGAACGAAGCCGAAGAACTGCAAACAGAAAAATCAGAAGGTTCAATACAGGTTTTCTAAAAGCTAGGCTAGCTTAGATGTCAATATAAACAAATAAACACAGCAGTTACAAGCAGTATTACAAATTAGGTGATTGCAACTGTTTAACCTTGCCCTTGAAAGCCTCAACTGTATTGGAATAATCAGTGCCTTACATTTAGAAGCCCACTGAGACATAAGATTACATGCCTATGATCAACACAGGAAAGCTCTCTCTTCATATATGGGACAATTTAAAAAGCTCTTTCCCATCTCTGGAGAACATAAAATTGAGAAGGTTGTGAGGAGAAACTGTTCTGGCAGTTGTTCATCCAGATGAAACCACTAGTGTCTTGGCTCCTTATCACTCAGCTCTGTAGGTTCAGGTTAGCTCTGCTGCTAATCACGTTAGCACCTATAAAAATAGAAGAGTCTCACTAATAAAAGCAAGAACACAAACTCATAATAAGTGAGTAACACTTTGTTTCTGGCATTTGGTTTTGCTATTATCCCTTTTGGGAGCCAAATACTTTTTGGAAGTATTAATACCTCAAAATCAGAACTCCAGTTCTACATACACAACTCTACCTCCTAAACAGAGGAAGCCAGCAAAAAGCTAAGAAACTTCCACACAAACGTAAAACTAGGAAAAGTAGAGTGAACCTGTGCAGGTCAAGGATTCAGAAATTTTGACTTCTGCTCAAGAGATCCATTTCTTTGATCTTAGAAAAGGGGCATAGTGAGAAGTTACATGGGGTACTGAGGTCTGTCTTAACATAAAACAATAGTACTTACTCATCTTTTGTTTCCCTTCAAGTTGCATTAACAAAAAGCAAAGACAATTATATGGCCTAGCAAACCCAGTAATAAAATGTGAGTTAATTACAAATTAAAGGAATAAGTATTTTGGTCTGCCAGAAGAGTCTATACCCAGAGGGGATCAATACAACTCATCAGTATTTATTAGAAGCCAAAGCAAGATTACTAAAGAATGTATTCAAGGCTGATGAGTTCAAAGGCAGTGACTGTCTCCAAGTAGAAGGTGACTCAAACGTCACTGTTTTCAAACCGAACTCAAGACTGTGCAGCTTTGAATATTTTAGATTTTCCAAAGGATGTAATCTAGATATCGGGACCATGATTTATTACTCCATCATCCTGACCATTTATTTCTCTTTGGTGGAATTTGACAAAATGCGTTGATGCAGATCAATGCCAATGACAGATAGCACTGACACCTCCTGGTTTACAAAGTTAAGTACAGAAAACTGGAGGCAGGATCTCTATGTAAAACTCCTTATCACATCACAGGGCCAAACCAAGTGTATTAAATTGCTGACAGCTGGGAATTACGTATAACATTTAAAAAGAAACATTTTGTGGAGAACTGATAACTTTCACTAAATACAGACAAATTGTCCAATCAGCACGTCAGTCTGTGTACCAGTATCTCAAGAGAAGCACAGTAAGTAATGGCAATTGTACAGCACTGCTGTGCTCCTTCATTCTCCCCTATAAACTTAACTTACATTGTTTTACTTCTAGAGGCTTAAGTTAGATAAAGTTTACCTAGAAGGGTACTCCTAACAAACTTTTAAATAAGTACCATGATCAGAAGAGAGTCAAAAAGGAGGTGTAGTAGAAAATTTCGGACATTTAATATGAATTACGTTGTTCTGAAAGACACTGACACATTTCTAATCTTTTATAGTCCTTTAAATTAATCTAAATTTCATTTTAGCATATCTCCGTGGGTATACAACTTTTACATACTTCCATGTTTCACCTGTTTGTTGCCCCCAAAAGAAAGATGCTGCTTAGATTTTAACCCTTTTCAAAGGCGTGGATGAAAGCTTTAACCACATTCACATTGTTGGAGCTACCTACCAAACAGTCTTAGGCTCAGCTGCAAAAGGAAGTCAGTCAGCACACTGGAAGATAACCCTAGAGGATATACTTCTCTGTAACAGCAAATACCCTATTGCAAAATAATTACTCCCCTTTGGGAGGAAATGAGAGCTAAGCTTACCTTAGCTGGTCTGGTCTAACTAATTTCAGTAAAGCTTAGGCAGTCAGTTCTCTTCTTCCCCCCGCCATGGAGGCAGATATTTAATTCCCCTAGTCTCCGGCATGCTATAATATAAGCAAGTATGGATGACAGATCAGTTCACACTAGGCATGAACATACCTAACCTTTCCCTGTTTATAGCTCTGATGGATTCAGGCCAGTGACTGAGAAAGCAGCAACAAAGCCAGTAACCAATACGGGGAGACAAGGACAAAATGAATGAGGAGCTGCAGGAAGAGTCTCACTGGATGAGAAGGGGAAAAAGAAACCCACCACGCCTCCTCCTTACCCTGAAAAGCAACTGCTAAACAGAAGGATGGGCAATTTTTAGTTACTTTCTAACATTTACTAATGTTAGCCAGAAGTGTTGAAGTTATCATACTCTTTACTTACAATATTTTCTGTGAGAAAGATTCACTGTCCCCAAGTTAAACAAAAATTAAGATAAAGGTTAGTTTACACTGTGAATGTCATCTTAAAGACACTGCTGCTGCTAAGCCTGACCTGCATAAAATTGTCTCCACCCAAACAATAGCAGCAGAGGTGTGAATTCTCCTAAAATACAAAACATGCTTTTGAAGGACTAAAATTCCAGCCCTACTGATTACAGAAGTGAATTTAAATGATGAAATCAACAGAAACATGGAAAAACACCCTCAGGTGAAGTCAAAATAATCTGACACATATTTAGGTTTTCACTCTAGCGAATCCTAATCCGATTTCAACCCTAGTCTGATTTCAGAATGACTCCCTCCCCCTTCCTTTCCTATTACTGAAACTTAAACGCACAATTGGGGGTTTCCTCCCTTTTTGGTTGCAACGACGAGAACTGAAGATGTCCCCGGTAATGACACACGGCTTCAGAAGACCTTCGGAATACCTCCAGGGAACAAGCTTCTAATCACCCATCCTCACTGAAATTTGCGGG
>JANZLQ010000008.1:31197209-31215495 GCA_026212715.1 Elanus axillaris
AAAGAAATGAAATAAATAAAAAGAAAGTAAGTAAAGAAAGAAAAAGAGAAAGGAAGGAAGGAAAGAAAGAAAAAGAAAGAAAGGAAGGAAGAAAGAAAGAGAGGAAGGAAGGAAAAAAGGAAGGAAGAAAAAGAAAGAAAGAGAAAGAGAAAGAAAGTGAAAGAGAAAGAAAAAAGGAAGGCAGGAAGGAAGGAAGAAAGAAAGAAAGCGAAAGAAAGAGAAAGAAAAAAGGAAGAAAGAAAGGAAGGAAATAAGGCAAAAAAGGACAAAAGAAAGCTAATAAGGAACACTGTAGTTCCTACTTCACTGCTTGTCTCAAGCTGCAGTGGATTTAAAGTGCAACCTCAAACAGCATGAGTGTTGGCAATGCTCTATCTAAGCTGAAGCATGATGATGACAGCGTAACACGAATAAAAAATGTGTGTGTGGAGTAATTGAGAGGGGAGGGAGCTTTTTGTAAGCATTTGTTTGCAGATAGTTTTATGATGATTCAATATAGTTGATCTAAAATCTGGCTGAGTTGAACTGGGTGTCAGCCAGCCCGGTGTGGCTACTAAAATCTAGCTGAAATTGATATTTTATACCAATTTATTTAGGTGAGGAGAAGGGTGTTGCCTTTTGGGGCAGCATCCCCCCTGCCAGCCCAGCCGTGAGGGCTGGTGCTGCGCCCCAAGGGCCCCCGCCACAAGCCAGTACAGGCGTTTGGCAGGCTGGTGGTGAACCACGTCAGAGAACTGATCCAGGGGGAAAAGAGGAAAAGGGAAAGAGGGGTGTTTTCTTTTCTTTTCCCAGGCTGTTTTTCCTGCCCTCAGCCAGCTACTAAGCAAGAGACTAGTGGGGCCTCCCAGAAGTCCTCCAGCAAATCTGCAGCAACACGACTTGGTATTTCCCCTGCTGCCAAGGTAAATACAAGCAGAGAAGAAAAAAAAACCAGCGGTAAACCCCCAAACCCTGCAAGACTTCTTCATCCACTTTGAAAAACAATAGCGACGGGGGCCCCTGTTTGGAGGGACTCCTGGGTGGGTCCCCATCAGAAAGCCCCTCAGCAGACCCACGTATTCCCTCTTGCCCCTTGGTGGGAATGCTGCTTGCTTTATGAAATGCTGAGCTGACCTCCCCCTCTGTACTGCACATCGCCACGTCCCTTGTCAGCACTCAGCAAGCCAGTATTAAAACAAGAGGGAGGCCAAGTGGAAGAGAAACTGAAAGCCGCCCTCCTGGCTATGGGGAATTCCTTCCCTGGCAGAAAATTGGCACCAGCTCTGCCAAAATTCCTGCCAGATTTCTCTCCTTCCAGAACATAAGTGAGAGTTCAGATAATTATGTCAGTGCCAGAGATTTTAATTTTTTTTTAAATTGTCATATAGAGCATACTTGGTGAATCCCTGGTATTGCTCCATCAGTGTAAAACGAATAGGGCTTCCTTGTATTTGAAGAGGTAACAGTGCTCCAGGCTACAAAAGATAACTGTGCTCTTCAATTTAAGCTTACAGCCATGACAGCATTGCAGGGGGTCTCTCTGCTCCAAATATGCTCAACCTGCATTGACTGATGGCTGTTAAATTTGAAACCTTGTAGGCTGCTATGGGGAAAGTGCCAGATTAAACATCTTTGCTTACTACAGAGGCTCAGAAGACTGAGATGAAGTTAGATGTAAATACCTGCTTTGATAGCTAGTATGTTTGAGGTTTTGTCTGAAGTCTCACTAGGTGCTGGTGGTAGTTTGCTAATAATTACAGTTATATTTTTGAGTGGTATCAAGCACTGGGATATACATTGGGGTCCTGAAGCTGGAGGGGAAATCCTTGCAGATTATGAGGAGGGAAGAAGGCCACTCACTGTTCACATTCCCTTTACATTTAACTTTTACATTTAACAGTTAAGGCAGAAATGATAAGATTTCTGTGCAGAGCATTAGAAACCCATATGGGTAGGGAGAGAGTGAAATATGAACGCACTTTGTAAATCTAGTAGAAATGCAATTCAGGAAGATGAATGCAGCTATTAAAACTTCACATCTTAGATATATTTGACCAATATACAAGTTATTTGGAGCTGTAGTTTTTGGGAGTTACTTATACCATTAAAATAGCAATACATCTCTCATAGTGGGTATTATTTAGCATCTGTGTTTCAGTTCATTCCCCAAAAGGATGCCAAGAAGTGAAACAATGAATTAAAGGGCAGATGCCTTTCATCAGCTCTCCTTAATTGCTGTCCAGGTTGCACTTCTGGCAGTTCAGCAAGAGACCTCTGCAAAGACCAGTCACAGTGATGAAAGATGCCACAGTGTCTGGCATGGGAAACACTAGCAGCAACCCGGATAACTGTCACAAGCATAGGTCCAAACCAGTCTATTACAGCAGCAACTTCCCAAGGTGCCAGCCCTGTCAACGGCTCAAGGAATTGGCTTTTTAACCCACCTGTGAGAAGCCAAAAAATGAAGAAGGAACCCAGAGCAGATGCTTGCTGCTCATGAAGCAGGGGCCACAAGTCAGATTGCTTCAGACCTAGACTGTCTGCCACCTTTCCTGTCCTACATACCCTTTAAAATAATGCATAACACAGTGTCAGCCCTTTCTGAATGCTGCTTCATGAGTTTCAACTACAGTTTGGCTCTGAAGGCACAGTGTCTGCTCTGCTCCATGATCTGCCCAGCACTTGCTGGCACTAGAGACCCTTCCCTGGCACCTACACACTCACCATTTTCCTCTGTGGTATTTTGCTTGCGGCATTCAGCAAAGCTCATGCCTTGGTCCTACAAATCTCTTCTTGAGCAGCAGGGAGCCAGCAGAGGAGAGCAGAGAACCCAATTAAGGCTCAAGGAACTAGTTTTCCAAGCATCACCTTTCATCTTTAGATTTAGCAGGCACAAGTCCTGTAAAGGGCACTGGTGGCCAGGTTTGTTGCACCTGGATTTCTTCATGGTGAATTTTTTCAGACCATTCTGATGGGCCCCCATAGCAGGTTTCCCCAGGAAGCACAGGAATGGCTTTATCACTGCAGGTTTGTTGCTTTTCCCTTGCCTTCCCTTCCTTTCTCCAACCTGTCCTTGAAATAACAGGGTTATATGTAAGAAACCACCTGCTATGGCATAAAAATGCCCAATCTCGACTCAGCGTACCCAGATCAGAAGCAGATTTAAGCCAAATCACAAGAGCATCCCCTCCGCTTTTGGTATTGATTTAAGATGGGGAGAAAGTAGGAAGATTAAAGATTAAATTGTCTCCTTTAGTCAGCACACACCAGCCTGCCTGAGCAACGAGCGTGGGTGGTACAGGCTGTGCCCATCACCTTCAGCCTCTTAACAGACACACATACTCTGGGGCCAAAGACTTTTAAAATATCCTCGACCCAGCAAAGATGTACATATAAAAGATGAAATTATTGACCATGAATCACGTATTCATTATTTTAAAGAGAAGACAGTGTCCTTGGAAATTGCTGAGGGATGCGAGTCACCCTCTTAAAATCATTCACAGCTCTTGGCGCAACACAGGATGAAAAGGTGAAATGAGCAGCAACACTTGTTGAATTATACGCCAAAGCAGTTTCGCAACAGCATGACTGTTTCAGTGTACCAAGTGTCTCCTGGTGATGGACACAGCAAACTGCTGACAATGTCAGATTTTAGGTGAGCTTGCAAGGAAGAGACGGAAGCACAAGGCTTGCTTCTGGTGCACAGCAAACATCAGTGTGCCTGGGAAAGAAAGCAAGGAAAAGATACTGCATTTCTGTGCCTCTTCTGGGTGCCAAAAAATTAAGTTATACAAAAATCACACAGTTTTACTATATTTTGATAACAATATGCTATCTCATATCTTCATTAAGCTGAGAACTTGCAGTTTACCCAAGAGAAAAGGACCTCCCCCAGGTTTCCATGCTGCTGTGGATTAACATCCTTCCTCGGATGCTGCCCTAAAAGGCATTACCTCCTCCTCTGAAGTTTTCTCCCCATGAGGGCCAGGACCGATGCCCTGGCAGAGGCTCCAGCCCCGCAGGTCTCCAGGCAGGACATGGACCACGAAGCCTGTCCTAGGTCTCCAGCAAAGTCACCCTCCCGTGGGAAGGGGACCGTGGCCCGAGCTGTATCTCTGCATGCATGTATCTGGCAGTCGCCTGGATAAACCTATGAGCTCAGAGTTGTGTAATGTGTTTTCACGATGGATCATCCTGTAAAATCACCAAGGGATCCTGAGGCAACCTGACACCTGTAATCGGCTGGAGGAGCAGATATTGCTTTGGAAGGTGACTTGGCAGGGAAGGGTAGGGTAATATTTCCCCCACATTTTTCCTCTCTGCCTGGTCACGGCAGGTTATTTGACAATTGTTTAAACTGGCTAGAGAGTAATTGTTTTTCTTTTGAACAAGCTCAAGCTGAAATGAAAGCAAACTGTACGATCTTAAGGCTGTGGGGTAGAGAGGAGGAGGAGAGGGCAGGGCTGTGTAAAATTGTGCTCTGTCTGAGAAAGTCACGGGGATTTAACCGCTTACATCCCCGTTAGGATTGTGCTGAAGAAGGCAAATCTGGTTTAAGCTGGAGGAGGGTTTCCGTAGCCTTGGAGCAACTCCTGCCGGGCTGATGCTTACGGGGGTCACCCAGTGCTCGGTGGGGTGGCATCTACCACCCCGCACCGCCCCGCTTGTTCCTGAGACCGGTGTGTCCCCCCATCCCCTCCCATTCACAGTTATTTGGATGCAACAGAGCATTGCCCCAGAGATGGGCGCCTTCACCCCAAGGATTTACAGTGCTGTCTGTCCTCTCCAGCGTGCCAACGATGAGAGCGCCAACCCTCTGGGGGGTGGCCAGTTTGGGGCCAACATGGGTGGCCTGGGATGGGTCATGTTGGCTGCGAGATGCCACGTGCATGGCACGAAGGGAGCTGCTGTGGCTTGCTGTGAAGGGAGACGACGGGCAGAGCTGAAGTCTTATGGGGAAACGTGGGTACCCTGAGCTGATGCGCTACGTCATGCCAGGTTGTGAGGCGCCGGGTGAGGTGAGCTCTGACGGGTTTGTGCAGGTACGAGGAGCACCACTGCCATGTGTGGGGCTGTGGATTTCACACCAAGAGGCAGCCGGCCCTGAGCAAGGCGGGACATGGAGTGGCAGGTTAATCCCTTACAGGAGCCGGGATTGCGCAAGTAATTTAGGAAGCTGAAAGCTGAACTCAGGTGGCATCAGTTGTGCCACAGAAACCGTAGCCAGCCCCTGCTTTGGCAATGCCATGTCGCAGTGCTCCTTTCATCTGAGGAAGAAAAATCTCTTTGAGCCTGGATAAGCTAACATAAATCAATCAGTACTGGAGCGTTTGATTTAATGCCTATTTGCTATTTTACTTTAAACATTTTAAAATAACTAGCTAGGAAGTTATTTGTATTTTTCTTACATCCTAATTGCAGGAGCACAATACTTCTGTGCTGATGGATTTGTCATTTAATCTGCTAGTTAATTCTTTCTCAATATTAACATTCCAGGAAGCAAAACAAATATCAAGACAAAAAGCAAAAAGGCTGAGTAAAGAATATTTACACTATTGTTTGCCATATGTTAGTCTTCACATAGCCATCACCATCCTTATTATTACACATATTATGATTAATCATTAGCTGTGCAATGTCCATCTTCAGGAATGCCCTGAGCTTATTTCTTGGGCTTCCCTGCCACACCTGATATGTCCTGGGGATTTAATTGCTATGAAATTCAGTTACAGATGATGCATAGAAATTTCAGAAAATATGGAAATGAACTTCAAAATTCACAAGGGATAAAGATAAGAAAATGAGGAGTGGGCAAATCCACATTCAGTGAAGATGAGACACTTTTGTTAGTATTTGATTGTGGCTTTCCTTTTCTGGAGGGAGTACAGATTTAAGACATCCTTGTTAGTATGTCTGCATGCTTCAGAAAACAGACATTGCAAAACACTGCTATTTTGGGTCTTACATTCTCCTCTCTCAATGTCTATTTAGGGGTTTTGTCTGCCTGTAGTAACTCCAGCAGCCTTAGGATGGGAAGGCTGGCTTATCAAGGCTCAAACCGAAGGTAAAAGCCCTTCTTACATACCTGGGTTTATTTTGGGTTCTCATGACTCAGCACTTTTGCTGATTTAACACAGGTGAGCACACCTGGCCAGCTGCCATGCTGCACATGATGCCAGGTCCCTTCAGGGTCCCACAGCAGCCAGTAGTTGTTTTGCAAGGAAGGAACTTTTTGGGGTACACCACACCAAAGTCCTGCTCCAAAGGAAGATTTAGTGGCCATGGTTAGCTCAGCTCACAGCTCCCCAGCCTAAATCCAGAGTTGTGAACCTCAAAATCCTGCCCAAGCTACTGCTGAAGCTTGGGGAGGGTTCAGTCTTGGGGATGCGGCATCGATGCACCTCACACTTAGAAAGCAGGAGCAGCAAGAGCCAGCGACCTGCAGCCCAGCCAAGCCCACCCTGGAGGGTCTGGGGCACAGAGACCTGCTTGGGGTGACGCTTCATCGAGGTGAGCGCAGTTCCTTGTCCCACTGGATGTGGTCCTCCTCCTGTCTTGGTCAGATCTGGGCTACTACAAGGTTACCCTAATCTGTAGAGGGACAGTTTCAGGCACCAGCAAATGGGGTGAGCTGAGGAAGCACCTTCTCCCGTGATCTAAAGCAAAGCCCTGGGCCTGCGCTTGCTAAAGGTCTCCCCGCTCATTGTGTCAAAGCTCCTTGGAGACCCCCTCTCCATCCCCATCTGCGGTACCTGACCCACCAGCATCCGCCTCTGGGTGCAGGCTTCTCTTCTCGGAGAGATGGGAAAAGGTTAGTCTGGAAAACATCTTATTTGAGCTAGAAACAGTGGCTCAAGCACACTGCATAGACAGAATATATCTTTATCAATTTAAATATATAAGCATAATATAGAAGTATAGATTTGTGTTTGTTATATAGTATCAATATATGATTCATACATAAATGCTCTACATGTGCATATATAGATGTATGTAATCTATATAATTTTTTGTTTACACAGACACATTATATATGAAATGTATTTGTTTGTGTTGTATTTTATGTACCTAGTGCTGCACTTTCCTTTCAGTCGTGGGTGCAGAGGCTTTGATGCTGTGAAGAGTACATCTTTGACGTACAGCGTGCAGAAAGGCAAAACACAACCCAGCTCCAGTTGGTTTAATCCACTGCAAGGGATACGTCATTTTTGAGGTTTTGATAGGAGAGATGCAGAGGCTCTGTGGAAGACAACAGGGCCAGCTTTCCGCAGGAGGGACGGGTGGTTTTTGCAGCATGTTCCTGGCAGAAGGAGAGAGGTAAGCGACGGAGAGTCTGTGTCTCCATGCGGTGGGGTGGCCTGGGTGCTGGATGTGCTCAGCCCACGCTGCAACACACCTGCCACAGGATGCTGCAAGCACGGAGAAGTGCCACAGGGAAGTTGGCCATGCAAGGTTTTGGGGCTGCTTGGAGATGACCAGGCTGCTGCCCCGACATTTGGGAAGGTAGATTGCCCCTCACTCAGGTCAATGCTCCCAAAGAGACAAAAAGACATTGGGTTTTGTTCCGAATCAGAACAGAGGGAGAAAAAAGTTTAAAAGCTGGAAATATTTGCAATGAGCCCCATCTTCTCGCAAAGGAGAGGGGGAATTGCCCCACAGTGATTCCTTCCCTGCGGGAAGCACGTGGCAGCAGTGCCTGCCCAAGGGGCAAGCTCTGCCCTTGGCAGCACATCCCCATTCCCCTCGACTGTAGACCCCCCATGGGAGCTGCCTGGGCAAAGCATGGGCAGGAATGGCCAGATCTGGCTCTGAGAGAGCCCGCCTGAGCTGGGCTGCTCTTAGCAGAGGGAAACCATCTGGCCAGGACGGAGGAAGAGAGCCCATGGCTGCTGAGCCACGTGTGATGTTCCCATCCGTCTCGCAGAAACTTGCCTGTGCAGAGCTGTTTAGGAGGGCTCTGCCATGCACGGAGGGAGAGGGCAATTATCTCCCCTGTCAGTGAGTACCCAGATTTATGTATATCCCCACGCCTTCCCCTAAACACGCCTTCAATACAGAAATTGCAAAGCTGAAGAGATCCTCTGCAATTAGGGGAGAAGACATCTCTCTTTCAGCTAACACGAGAAAAAGAGCCGAATGAAACCGTGCATTGTTAATGCGCCTCAGCTTAGTCACTGGGGAGGGTAACAAACAAGGCAGACTTGGTTGGGATAAAAAAAGCGTCGAGTATGGTGGGATTATGAAACAATAGGTACTGATAGAGAGGCAGCACAGAGCCAGCCGCAGAGCAGAAGCTTTACTGAATGCCTGGGTTTGAATGAATCCTAATGATAATCACGGGCTACAGGGCAATTCGCTTAAATAACGTGCCTCCTGCTTCCTCCCAGCCCAGCGGAATGAGTCCGTACATGTTAATTGCTTCATTTTGAAGAGAAAGCTCCTCTCTGTGTGGCAATATTATATATTTAATTTTTGCTGTTTATTTACTCTGCCCTTCTTCAAGCTTTTTGCTGTCTAAAAAGGCATCTGCTGCTGTCATTTTGCACTTCCAACAAAGGTGTTTGCATCCAAGCTCTGAAGCGATTACAGCAAATTTTGCAAGGAAAAATGGAAAGGACTGATTGCTGCCCAAGACACGCCAGATTTCAGGATGGAAGAGGAGTTGGTGAGCTAACCGGCACGTCAGAGGTAAGAACCCTGGCACTGCAAGTCCTCTGAACTTTGCGAAGGGTTGGGGCAGGCTGCAGCTCGACCCTCTCAAGTGTTGCGCTCCTTTCCAGGCAAAAAACTGGTGTGAAGACTTGAAGCACATGCAGGAACATATCCCTTACGATTAACATCGAGTGCATCCTCTAGGCATGCACACTGGAGAAGTTGGCACGCTTAAAATAGGTTTGTCAGAAAGCAACCACAATAATAATAAGAATTGACTGAGGTTTTAGCAAGATTATGTGCCATTTCATTGCTGAAGCAGAAGTGTGCTCCGCCAGGCAGCTGCACTACCGTAGTACCAATGGGAGCAGAAGCAGAGGCAGTAGCACCTTTCTGGGCATCGGTAGCCAGATTCTTGGTGCTGCTGCTAGACTTAGATCCTGGGTCTCCTCTCCCTGCCCCTGTTCAGTTCCCCAAGAGCCTTTCTCAAAGGGTGATTAAGCCATTATTGCTGTAATTTTTTTGTCATGTCTTTAACGGCCAAAAAGGAACGGGGAATTCAGTCCCAGCTGCTTTTGCACCCAGTAGTTTATAGGTGCAAATTAGCATCCACTGAGTTGTATTTCCTCTCATGTGGCCTTTGTTCCCATCTGACTGCGAGTCTGTCCTCTCCTGCAGACTGCTACATTAGCTCATTTCATTTGCAGAGTTTTTTAAAAAGGTTTTTATGGGGCTCATCTCAAAAAGTGGTTGTGAAGGTCATCCTATTCCAAAACAGCCTATTCCCCAGAACACTTGGTACTCAAACTTACCACTTAATTTGGATATTTCACCTTCTGCAAAAGCTTGCTGATTAAAATGCTGCTACTACACTGTGGGATATTTACAAAGAGGTTACCATGATTAGAAAAATTCATTAGAATGTACTGGAAAAAAACCAGGAATGCTTCTTGCAAATGCAAATAGTGTTGCCAGTAGCTATTTTCCCAGGTCTTACAACCTACCTGAAAGCAGACAGGATTGCTATTTGTTTCCTGCAATTAAAAAAAAATAGTTTTTCTTCCTCATTAACATTCTTAACAGCATTAAAAATCAGATTTCAACAGCAATGTATTCAAGAGGCACCATGGATGTATACACAATACCATTTATGGCTATTAAATATTATTTAGAATAATGTCCTTATGCATGGTAGGGCATAGTGCTGCCTGCACTGCAGGAGAAAGGGTCGGTGTCATTGTACAGGCAGTCCCTGAGGAGGGGGAGGAGGAACATTCTCGATGTCAGGTCCAGAAAATCATTACCAAGATCAGCTCCTTCCCAGCTCCAGAACTGAAGGTGCTCCACAGAGCTGGATCCTCTCTTACCCTGTGCAGCTCCAGTGTTCAGACTGTGCTGAAAAAAATTATAATTGGTTTCGGTTCCAAGTTTTAACAAGCTTTTAGTGACAACTAATGAACGTCTTTAAAAGGATGCAATTGCGCCTGCATTTAAGTCCCTCTTTTTTTTTGCGTGTTTTTTGGTTTGTTTTCAGTTATGTATTGAAAAAAACAGGTACTTGTCAGTGAAGGAGAGGTGGTTTCATGTGGCTTACAAGACAGATGGATGCATTACGTGTCCTTCCACAGTCATTCTGCAAATCTGCAAGGCAGGCAGCTTGCCCCTGCTCCTTTTCGAGATGAAAGATGTGGCCATACAGCCAGGCTTCTTGGAACTGGAATTAGGAACATCCTACTTTCTCAATAGATTGAAAAGCAAAATGCCTTCAATTGTAGGACCTTGCTCTCTAAAAATGCATCAGAAAAGGAATTGCCAAAAATAACAAAAGCTATCTCTGCCACAGATTGACAGCCTAGAATTAGTCTGAAACATGTGGCTCTGCAAAACAGTTCCCAGATTGTGCGGTTGCTCCTGACAGACGCTCAGGCCCCGTCCAAACAAAAGTTGTTTCACTTTCATTCTTCTGGTACTGTATAATCCCCCGCACCTCTTTCTCTCCTCACTGAGTGTGGAAGCAGATATTCCAGCCAAAATGTATTAGTAGTGTAACTTATGTCCATGAAAAAGGGGGAAATACAATATTATACCAAAGTACTCGTGCATGCCACTCTGAATTACACCTCTGTAAGTGTTTTAGAGGAAAACTCCACCTTTGTCCCAAACCCTGTAGCTGTTTTCTTGAACAGAAAAGCCATGTACAGGCTGGACTTTAGGCTTCTGTCTAGAACAAAGATGACTGTTTTTTCTTTCCTCATTCCCCTCAGAGCCAACATAGCTGCTGATCATACTTTTTCCCCAGTGTTTTGCAGCTGGATCTGTTCCCTGGCCTGGACAGCTCATAAGATTTTATGGAAGCCTAGTGCCAGCACAAGGAAGGGGATAAGCATGGACACCCTTATTGGTGCCAAGGTGGACTTCTAAGTCAATTATGTGAATATTTCTTGAGTCTTTCCAAAGACCCTGAAAATACTGCACAAGTGCTATATGCCCTTGCCTGTTTTCCAGGAATAGGGATTGAAAGTTACTCCCTCTGCTACTATCAAATACCTTTTTCCAAAGACTCCCTTGGGAATGGGCTGCAGACAAAGTGATGCTTTCTGGAAAGCTGCATGGATCATAGCTGATCGCTACTGCTTTGGGGTGGAAATGCTGCAGTGATGCCTCTTCTATGTTGCCTGCACTATGTATTTATTTATCCTTTGGGTCTGCACTCACAGTTTTTGACCAGGACATGGGTAACCAGGCTCTTCTGCAGCTTGCAGAGTTTCAAACCACCTACCTCCAGGACAATCCATTAAGAGCCAGGCTCCTTCTCAGGGTAAGGGGGTCACTTCACATCTCAGGTCTGGTGCTGAGGCTTGTTTTGTGATATGCACTACAGAAGTGTTGGATGATTACAGGGTATTCAGGAAAGCATCATCACACACCTGCCATCTGCTGTGGTCTTCCCTGCAAATCCACTTTTTGCCACTGTGTTTATGGCTCCCATTGGATGGTGTGTTGGAGGCTGCATGCTGGGCCTAGCAGACTTTTGGCTTCACCCAATATGGACATCATCTTTTTTTTTAAAAAAAAAGAAGTCTTCTTCACAGCATTTAAAAGAACATAGGGGGGCTATTGGTAGTTAAAAGGAGAGTCGGAGCAATTCAGGATGTCCTGAGCCATCTTCAGGCATCATGTCCTAAACGAGAACAACCAATGCGCTGGGTGAAAGGTACGAGTGGACAAGCGTCTGCCAGATCCTGCCCCACTGACAGCCTGGTAGAAGGGTTTTGCATGATTTACATGCTGCCAATGAGCGTGTTTTAACTTTTACAGGGAACTTAACACTGCAGGCTAAGAGCAACTCAACAAATACATGTTACCCCTAGTCAAGGGAGCAGCACCCCCTGACACTCTGGGTGCCTCTCCCAAGTTTTCCAGTTTGGGAAAAGGGAAAAGGCAGTCTTGCTGCCAGTTGTTTGCTACTGACTCTAGTTGGCATCAACCAGCCATTGCCTCATGGCACCACCCAGGTTCATTATGCAATTAAAGCTGGTTTGCAATGCATTTTAGGCAATTTTCAAGTTAATTTTTAGTGCCTGAACATTGTGCCGTGTGGGGTGCTGCTTTCAGGACTTTGTATATTGCTGCAATATGGGTTTTGGTAAAAGATTGGGAGAGAGCACAGATAAAGGCTGCTGATAAAAGGCACCTTTTTCAAACCCATACAGACTGAAAATAAAAAGCCTTGCTAAAGTTCTCCTGATTAAAACAACAACAAAAGGCCTTGATGAGACATACTGAACAGAAACTGTCCCTAGAATTTTTATTGATTACTGATTTATGCTGTTGTCTAAATGCAGTCATGGTAGGATCAGAATACATCATGTGCTTTTTAACGCAGCCATGGCATGGCTGGATTTGTGGAACCATGTTTCCAGAGCAGCTGTCCTCGTTTTAACCTGATGTGACTGGGAACATGGGGATGGCACTGGGCAAGAGGCTAACTGGCTTGGAGGCCAGCTGTGCCTGGATCAGGGTTTTGTTTTCAGCCTTCTTGCAAGCTAGCTTTGATTCCTCCTGCTTGTTCTTCTTGAGGTGTCATCCTGCTTGTAGCTCTGCTCAGTCATTGCAATAGTGGTGTCTTTGTATATGGTCAAATAAGTTTTGCTGAGAAATCAGGACTTGTGCTAAGGAAACTAGGACCAGGTGAAAACACTGTGACTAGGCAGGGCATCGAGCTAACTAGGAGAATGTGTTAGATATATTTTCTGGAGCACATGGACACAGAGAAGTGGAGCTTGGCTGCAGCCAGCACAACTCTGCACAAGGACAAGATCATGCAGACCAAGGGAGGAACTGGGCAGCAACCGCTGCAGCGTAACTTACCCTAGTGTAAAATGACCCTGGGCTCTAGGAGGAGTCCAGGGCACGGAGCAATTCACCAGTCAGGCTAACACCAGCAGCTGCAGATCCTTCTACATCAATGCAACAGGGTTTGCGCTGGTATAAATCATGCACGGTGCTACATTCAGAGACAGGAAAATAAGGAAGGAAGAGAAACAAAGGGCAGAAACAGAGATGGCTCTAAAAGGGAACTTACTTTCTTACAGACCAATCCTGAAAGCAACAATAAGGTACTAAACAATAAAGCACGGCTAAGCTGTTCATTGCTACACAAGGTCACAGTCTACCTTCCCCCACAACTGCCCTCAGTGGGAGGCACATTGTGGAGTGACGGATGCAGGGCCGAATTGATGGCCAAACCTGGGGGATCTGGCCATTTCCCCAGGATGGATCTGACACCCCTGGCTCTTAGGATGAAGACAAAGGATGAGGGAACAGAAACATTATGATTGCCATTCTACAGAGGAGAACGAATAGCAGCGTCGTTAAGGCTATCTGCACAACAGGATGGCTTTATCAATACAGGAATAGCAGCATGCTATCCTGCAAAGCACGTCTAGCAAGGACAGAGCTATTTCAGTAAAACTAGAATATTTTTTTTAGCAGAGTAACACCCTCCTGAATGCAGTGAGCAGCAATGCAGCTACAAGCCACATTTTTGACAGTTTAACACTCCCTAGCCCAGAAGCTCCTTCCCACTTGCACTGCTGTGTTAGCCAGGGATATCAGCCCTTCCCTCTCCTCATTGAAAGAGCTGGCTTGGTTCACCTGATTCAGACTTTCTGCGTGACCTGGCACTAAATATTTAGGGTAGACCTCTACCAGAGCTCTGCTGGAGTGGGAGAGGTGTGCTTTCCTATCAGTTACAGTCACAGACAGCAACAAACGCAGCAAATGCAGACGATTTTGGTTTTGCCCTCGCTGTTTGGTCCAGCTCTGTCTCTCCTCCCTGGAGCCCCAACTTTCAACATGCCGATGCTCCTGAGAAGCTTCTAGGCAGCTTGGTTTGCTTCCTTATCCCAACCAGCATGGCTCTGCAAGGAAAAGCTCTGGCAATACATAGAGAAAAGGAAAAAAGGCCATCTGTCACTACTGCTCTCTCTGTTTGAGGAAATCATTCAAGCAGCATCAGCAGAGCTCTTTTGCTGCACGACATGCATCTCTCACAGGGGGTTTAGCCAACAGGATTAGGTTGACCATCACTTTTTAAGTAGAGACAAAGTTTCCCAGAATTTGGGAAATGTCAGACTGTGACAAATAAATGGCTGGTGTATCGCCTGTTTTAATACTAGTGGGAAAACGGGCATTTAGAGCAGATGAAGAGAAGATGATGAATTAGATGAGAAGAGAGGAAACAGGCTATAAGCAGCCCAATTCTCTCCTAAAGAAATCTCTGGCAAAATACAGACTCTGAAGATAATTAGATGGCCCTCAATTTACTGCAACGTCTGAAGGTGTGTTCACACCACCTACTTGGGGAGCTTAATTTAGGAGTTATAACTACTACATTCAAATTAGTCATGAGTGATTCAGACAGCTCAGACTTGATTCCTCAGACAATGGAGAGATGGAGTTGTGACAGGCATTAGGGTACAAGCAGTCTGAACATGGGCCTGCTCTCCCAAGATGTGTTCTCCTGACATCCCCCCGGAGCGGGAAGCACAATTTCCATCCTCCATACAGGAAAAGATTACTTTGTCTGGAGCACACTACCAACTTGCATGAAATGAGCAGCTTCCACCAGCTTATCTTGATTTTGCCAGAGTTTACTTTGGCTAAGAGCTGCACTTTTTCCACACAATATCCTCACCAAACTACGGCAGTTATTATTCAGTATAATACTTTTTCACTTATGAAAAGGTCATAAGCCATCTTATACTGAGTACAGATATTTTAAGGCAAAAGGGAATTTAGATTTCTCAACAATGGGGATTTTAACATGTACTGCTTGCCAATATAATGAGTGCATCCAAGAAATATGACTCAAGTCTTCATGTTTCTTGAAGCTAGGAACTGTCTTGTCTGCTAAACATGCCAGAGTTTTCCATGGATGTGACTTGGCTTCTATTTTTGCTCTCCCTGTATTATCATGGATTGCAGGCACAATGCAACCTAAATACATATACACAAAGATATAAATTTTTTTTCTTGACATGTTCTGGAATTAGGGAAAAGTGACCTTAGTTTTATTTATGCACTTCTCATCACACTGAATTTCTGGCATTTTAGCAGATGACCCCCCCTGAGAATGTTCTTTGAATCTCATTTAATACCCAGCCCACCCCTCTTGACAGCAGCAAAGGAAATTCCAGTATCTAAGTGACTATTCCTCTTCCCTGGAAGTGTCAGATATTTGGACCATGTGAGGAGATAAAGAGCTCTTCAGCCGACTTAACCTGGCAGCCAGATCAGGTGGGCTTCCTTAGGTTCAACACAGGGCTAGAAAATGGGCTAGGAGAAGCTAAAATGTCTGGATGGCGGGGGGTGGGGTGGGGAAGGCAGGTAGAGGAAAAAAAAAGGGCTCTCATACAAGCCACTTCAGGAAGGAATTGGTCCTACCAACTCTTTGTTCTTGCAAATATTCAACATGAAAAAATTAAACATTCAAGCCACCAAGATTTGCCCCAACAGAGAGCTTACATGAAACGTTCAAGAAAAGCAAAGGTCTGCCACTGTACATCTGAGAGCTCTCCCTAACCCTTTGAGCTTTTGTCTAGAAATCCCTAGCCAAGATGTCAATAACCTGAAAAGTATTTCATCATGGGACTACGCAAGGGAAGGAACAGTGAAGAGGCACTTAGATTTGTTCCAAATCTTCTGTCACAGGCTTCTTGCAAATAACTTACCAGCATCTTTTTGGACATATTTAAGCAACCAGGACCCTCACTACAGCAAGAGATAGTAGTTAACCCCACTTCCAAAAGCAACACTGGCTCTTACACATCAGGTACCTTGGGGGGCTGGATCCTTGGGCCTTAAAGCCTGGATTCAGAGGGGCACATAAGAATCTATGCTTTGCTGATTCACTTGTGGACCTTTGTGAAACCTTATCTCAGCCATGAGCTTGATCGGTTATCAGTATACAAAGCAACGTCAACACAAACTGATAACAAAGATGAGTGAATACTATAAAAATAATCTAAACTCAGATAAAGTTCAGAAATTCACATCAATTACTAGGACTCTGTTCCTTCTACTGGTTTTGCACACAGCTGTATCTATGGCACTGCATTCCCAAGAAAGCCTGCAGAAAGGAAAAACAGCATGCATGCTCATGGAAGTCTGTATTCCCATGAGCATTTCCACCTGAATAGCATGTCCTGCCATCTCTGAATGCTCTTTGTAGGCCTGGGAGTAGAACACCTCTCAATGGGATTTAAGGGACCCAATGCACATACATCACAAAGTTTCTCTTTGCGGAGCATCTATGTTACTGTATCCTGGCATGACTTTTTTGTGGAAGAGTACCTTTCAGGCAATTCTTGACAGCTATTTCTAGCTTTATTGTATCTAATTAGGATTTTAAGTTCCTTGGAATAATACTACCTGACTTCTACTCCAGAAGCACCATAAACAGTTCCAGTATTATAACAACTCAACTGATCTATATGCAACCTGTATCATGTGCCCTGTCAGTTTTACTGATTTGTGGATGCATAAATAAAGTCTGGTTCAGACTTCATAACTTGCTGCCACTATACAATCTCAAAAGGATTAAAAAACCATACAGGATTAGTCAATACAAAGTTTTGCACTCAAAGAGATAGGGTGTCCAAATTGTAACATTCAAAGATTAAGAAAACATTTGGGTACAAACAATTAGTGGAAATACCTCAACCATTTCACTAGGAAGCATGATTCATTCTTATTAAAACAAATTTGCTACTAGCAAATATATTGCTAAATCTTAACTGAAAATTACTTTCTAGTGCAACTTTTAGAAGCAGGTGTTGTATCTCATTCCTCTGGGCAAAGTTGAGACTGGGAACACATGATCTGGGAAAACACGCTGAAATGACATGCTGAGACACAGGTTACTTCACATTCTATTTCTGTGGCCCATCTTCTTACCTGTGCAATGGAGTTAACTGTATCCTTGCTTCTCTCATGAACTATCATTACAAAACTTTTCAGATGAAAACTGTGCTCTCTCCATTTTGATAAATGGATGGTAAGAATATTTTATTTAACCCCCCTCCCTTATTTTATAGAGTTTCCCTTTGTCACCAGTTTCAGAACAAGAAGTTTTCTGATTTTTACACAAGAGGTGTAGTTACATTGTGCAGCATTACAAATGCATCTTACTCTAAGATGGGAAACGAGCAACTCTGAGCTATAAATGTAGGCTCTTTTCATATTTTTGGTGAATTTAGCAGCTATTTTGAGTATTTTGTATTTACCAAAATGTTTTACATTTCAAACACCAACTTTGAAGAAGATAGCCTTCTCTGTGTTTTAAAGCAAGTCTATATTAAGCTCAAGGTAGCAACTTTTACTGGTAAATATTCTTAAACGTAGCAGACTTCAAAAAAGTTGTTTGCTGGATGCAGTTAGATAAAGAATTTCTTTAAATACTTTCTCCTTTCCCCACAAACATGAGAAATATAATTCCACAAGAAGCACTTCCATCTCATTAGTCTTTCCTGGCAAAGAACCACTGTTGAAGGCATTGTTGAAAGAAATCAAAAGGCACTTGAAGGCATGTCTAGCTCCTCTTCAGCTTTGAGGACAATGAACCTATTTTGCAGCTGTAAGCCCTTAGGTGAGGCAGGAACCTTCCTCTCGGTGCCAGAAGTCACCAGCTTCCATCCTTCCCCTTCTCCAGAGGTTTTGGTTACCTTGATAGTGTCAGGTAGATGCTGCCCACTTCCCTGTTGCATATAGGGTCTGAGGCTCTTCAGGCTGCTAAGTCTCAGAGAAGATCCTGTCTATCTCCCTTTCCTCTTCTCTGATGTGGTACAGCCAGCTCACTTCCTCCTGTAACTACTCCAGTTGGCAGCACAGCTTCTCCAGGACAGCACACCTCCTGAAGGAGAGGGGGCTATTTCTCCTGCCCTTAGGAGACACCCCAGGCACTCCCTGCAACCTGGGACTTGGAAGGCCATGTCAGCCAACTGAGGCTCAGTCTGGGTAGAAGCTGTATTGGGTCTGCATGGCAAGGTTTCGGTAGCGGGGCAGCTACAGGGGCAGCTTCTGTGAGAAGCTGCCAGAAGCTTCCCCCATGTCCAACAGAGCCAATGCCAGCTGGCTCCAAGACAGACCTGCT
>JANZLQ010000008.1:31216198-31226678 GCA_026212715.1 Elanus axillaris
CTCTCCCCTGTCCAGCTGAGGAGGGGAGTGACAGAGCAGCTTTGGTGGGCACCTGGCGTCCAGCCAGGGTCAACCCAGCACAGAAGCCTCTGCCCTAGCAGGGACAGCTGCTCCCATGTCTACTGGGGAAACTGTTCGAAACATCTACTGGGGAAACTGAAATGAAACATATGAATGTTTTGTTTAACTTAGATTAGGGATCTGCACACACCAAAGCAGAGCAGATTTCAAGGGGAGATGATAAAACTGCACTCTAATATCCCGAGCTTTATATCAGAATGCTGACAAGGGCATCATTCCTTTCAGGTTGAAAAGTTCTACCCAACGCTGTCACGTGATAGCTAGGCTAAGAGGAAGGAAAATATGGGCCACTCAGAATGAAAAGACAGATGCAGAAAATGATAAGGTGAAAAGCTTTGAGAAAGCTGTTTGTATTCGAAAATTTCAAAATCAGGTCATTTCTAAAAATATTTAAATAACATCATTCATTTATGCAAATGCATTAACCCAGGAAGAGCCAAAACCAAAACCCAGACATCCAGTACGAAGATTTTCTTTACAATAAAAATTCTTCTAGGAAGTATATTAAATATGACAATAGGGGAAAAAAGCATTTCACAATTTATATTCAAGGGCATCACATTTTAGAACAATGTCTTAGCCATTAATCATTTATAAATGATTCACAAAGAAATTAAATATGCTATTCCATAAAAGAATAATCTAATTTACAGTTTAGATGTAAGGCTTCACCGTAACATCAAGCTGAGTGATCTGTACTTACTCTCCTACCAGAGTAACATAGCATGGTGGTCCTCAAAAACACAGGTAGCGTTCAGGTTTACTTTTTAAGGTTCAACAAAAAAGTATTACTACAAATTGTCCTATTATTTGTCACAATAAAAGCAAATGAAAAGCTAGAGGAATTAGATAAAGTTCTATTTGCCGGTCTGAGAGAATGGATTAAATTATACCTTGCAAAAAAAAATAAAAGTATCTAGCTGCTAGTTATGTCATCGTGTTATTAGTCTTGTGCACAATTGGGACACCGCAACTCCAAGTGACAGACTAGAAACACAGTGCTTCCTTTAAACAAAGTATATAACTTCTGTGTGAAAAAAGTTGGGGAAAAAGATCATCAGAACTATCCATCTCCATAGCTAGCATATGCATAAGAACTATTTGCTTTACCGGGCTCCAGTTTATTCAAAATACAGAATGTAATACTGATGACAATAAAGTCCCTTCGTCTCCTAACACATCAAGTACAAATCAGAGAAAAACCCTGTCTCAAAACACTCATTTGCAACCATAAAATGTTGCCAGGAATCTCGTATTTGCAACAGTTACCTGGCGTTGCAGTTAACATATTAACTCTGCAGACAACAGCCACAAGTACTTACTAAAAATACAGATACGTTTCCTAAAAGCAAAGTGAAGCTTTCTTTAAGATGACAAAGCTTTTGTAACAGTGCAGGGTGCAAATTTTCGGTATGAAGACATTCAGAAGATTTGCTGCTCAAAGAGGATCTTTTCAAACCCTGGTGGAGGTGTATGGTAAAAGTCACTGAACTGACAATCCAGAATGGCACTGTCATCAACTGCAGAAGAGAACCAAACAGAAGGAATTAGAGAAGGAATGCTTACAGTTTGATCCTCTATTACACCATCTTACTAGATTATATACTACGCTCAAACCATGAAGAATATTCTCCAATACATCCACTACCTATATACAACACAATTAAAAAAAATCTCTTCAACAAATTTGCCCAAGCCCTACGCACATACCTGAGGACAGCAAATCATCTCTCTTTTCTGCTGTTTGCTTTAGTCGGTAATGGTTCCTGGTGAAGTCAATAAGAATGCTACCTCCAATTTCACTGGGAGTGTTAGCAGGGCCTCAGGCAATTCCCTCCAAATTTTCTACTCTATTTCTCCAGAAATCTACAGATTAAGGACACTACAAGATACATATTGCAGGGCTGTCACCCCCTCAGCTGCATATTTTTCTGCCCATTTCCTAATTCTGCTGGAGTGTCAGCTGTCCACAGTGATTTTTCTGGAGGTTTACAAGGTTTCAGATGTCTGCAATGGTTGCTGTCAGACCATCTGTTTTAGCACGTGATCCAAAGAGAGCTTCTCTGACTGCTTCTTGAAGTTGGAAGTTAATGTTTTTTTACAATAGCTCTCCCTGTTTTGGACCCTTTGTTACTACCTTCAATGTAGAATATAAAAAAGAAACTGCTGAGGATTTTCAGAGCAAAGCTTTAATGTATTGCATTAGCAAACTGAAATATCCAACCACTCAGAAAAGCAAGATCTCTTCCAAAGACAGCTTCTTCCAAGACAAACCTGGTACACTAGCAACATTAGATCTAACCCAAAAAGCTTCAACTCCATATTTTGGTTTGGAGTTTAGATATCTCAGAGCCAAGGTAGGAATTTTTCCCTCCTAAGCTCAGTTAAAACTCCTATTAGTATATTTGTACAGTTCTGTAGTACTTATGCAGTGTTTGCATCTCACTTCTGCAAAAGTACCTGAGGTACAGCTGCTGTAGGGAACGACCTTTAAGGCCATTTCTCTGTTTTACATTTTCAAGCCTGACACTGTTTGCCTGCTCTATCCTGTTTCTTTTAAAAAGATATCTACAGTTTTAGTCTGAATTATGGATAGGGTAAATGCTTAAGAAACTCTCTTCTCTACGGTCAAATCCTTTCATATGACTAGAAGTTCACATTAAATTAAGGACATGTATAGTTAAAGATTTATACCAAGTAAAGCCACACAAAAGCAATTTTCAGACTTCAGTTGTTACAGCTATATGTAGGAGACATGATAATTACGATGAAATTATGCCCACTTGTGGAAAATGATAATAAGAGCCTCACAATAAAAGGTCATTGCATTCCCCAGGCACGGAACTTCTTTAGTCAGAGAAAAAGTTGATTTACAGTAGGCTAACATGCCACCAAATGTTTTCTGAAAGCAACCTGCATTCTTCATGCTTTGTAACACCATTTCCAAAATATAGGGAAGGTGCAACAATCAACTATCACATTGCAACTCCTCTCCTGCTGCTCATGATGCTTTTTGCACAAGGAGATCCCGCAGTGCTGTAGGGCACCTACTGCCTGCCACAGCATTTTAGCAGCGCCATCATGTGGCTTAAGAATCTATCACAAAACAATTTCCACTCTAATAGTTTGTAAAGATGTTTGTCAGCTACATTTATAGACTGCAAAGGCTCTACGACATATCTAGAGTATTTTCTTCCTGTTCATAAAATTCAATATTACCAGCGTATCAAGATATAAATGGGAACATGCCAACAGTTCATTAGGAACCAACCATGAAATGAAAAAATTATCCATGTCACATAGCTAATGGTATTTCAAGTGCAAAGTGATTTTCAAAGAGGCTTCTACTTAGATGAAGCTCACACAGGAATAAAGATAAACTGGAGATGGCTGTAGGTGTAATGTGGGGAATCTGATGAGCAGTTATGGTTTGCTGTAAGTGACAAGCCAACCCAGAGTATAGCACTGATTCTGTACTGAGCTAGGGGAAGTTCTGCCTTTCAGATGAGATGTTAAAACAGAATTCTGACTACTTGGGAACTATAAAACCACCGCCAAGTTCTGGAAGAGTAAACTGTTAACACATGTCTTGGCCAAACTCCAGCTTCCATAATTCATAAATGCTTTCTTAAGCTGCCTATGCAGGGATTAACTGGATATGGTATTTGTTTCTTGTTCAAGACTGCTGTGTTGTATTGATGGTTGCTGGTGAAACAGCTACCACACTTCACTCACCAATTGATGAGTTTCAAAACTGAGCATCAATTTGGTATAGCAGCAAAGAGCTGTACCATTATACAGAAAGCAGCTGCACTAGTAATACATTAAAGTTATTACTTCCATAAGGAAATACAAACAGCAATTCATTATCTATGTATATTTAACACTGAATGCATTTATGAAGTATGTGAAATTAACAGGCATAAATACTAAGCTTCAGAGATAAATCAGATTAGCCCACAAGTCTACATTAATTCATATTGGTTGTTTTTCTTTTTTTTTTCATCTGCTTCACAGTTAGTTTTTACCTGGAGATTTTTAGACTGAGTGCAGTGACTCCCCAGCTTGTTGTATGTGAACACTGTCAGTAGCCAGTAAGTGGTGCTTTTTTTTTCCTAGCTATTAGCAGCATTAAAAATGAGGTGAAAATACACTTTTGTATTTTCCTAGGTTTGTATTTACATGCAATTTATTGTTGTAGTTGCCAAAAATAAGTAATTGATGTGTGTTCCATTTAAGTGAGAAGAAGCATACATAGCTCACAAGACAGACTTGGTACAAAAATATTTTTCATACTGTGAAACAGTTTGAAAACCTCTGACTTACCATAGACTACTGGATATACAGTCCCTCGGATTCCTGACGCTGGACAATTCATGTTCTTCCCATTTAAATATACATTTAATTCTACATGGTCGTAGGTAATGCCCTACGAAGTACAGAAAATTAACAAAAATCATCAAGTTTATACACATATGATTGCTATTTAATTTAGCTTTCTTAGCCACAGGCAAACTTTAACACCATTACGCAAACTGCAGCATCCTAGAAAACCTCACTTGAAATATTCCCGCAAGGGACTAGATGTTAATAAATGACCAGCAACATTTGTATTTTCAGATGCTCAGGATTCCTTAACACTCATTCAATTTGGATGCAGCACAGTACTACACACCACATCTTACTAAGTTTACAAAACAAATTTCCAAATTATTTTTCATCATGTTAAAGAAACACAACATTTTCAATGATTGTGAATATTAAGCAGTTTGCAGTCTTCTTGTTTATATCTCCTCATGGAAATAACTTTAATAAAGACTGATGCTATGAATTAAGTTTAACTGTCCATACTTCTATATGGAAAGCTCTCTCAGCTAATTTACTCTGCCAGCAGCAACAGACTGTGGTTTCATACACAACACTATAAATATGCTGACCACAGAGCAGAAAGCAAACACTAACAAGGTAATAAATTACCTATTTGTTAGCTAAATTATTTTTCTCCATTTTGGTATGGCTGAGTGTGACAGTTTGCATTGTCATTCAGTACTTCAGAAATCTACTTTCATGACAGAATGAAATAAATTGAAATTTATGAGAACTGGGGAGTTAGCAGTAACACATCAGCTACTTTTCTGTGATTAGCTGAAGCTGTTCAGGCTACGTAGGTTGACGAAACCCTGAAACAGTCTGCAACCCTCCAAAAAAACACTTTCAGAATGGGATGAGAAGAAGAATATAGTATCTGAGGGTAAAGGATGGAGGCGTTAACCTTAGCAGTTTGGGGCTTCTAAAGATGAAATTTCTAACCACTGCTACATAGAGGCAAGGTTACCCAGCAAGAAAAAGTAGTGGTGATAAATGGTCTAAGTTTCATTGCACTGCTCCCATGTATTTTTAAAAATATATTGAGAAAATGACAGCAATAAAAAAACAACCCTTTGAACAAAGTCACTTAAAGATTTTTTGAGAAAACAGGAATAGTAAGGTACAAAAACAATCTTAAGATTCTCCATTTGCTCTCATCCTTAATCATCTTCCTCGTTGGCATTACCCCCTCCCCACTTATTATCTCTCCTTCCCTACAAAAGTTTGGCTAAAATCACAATTAATTTAACACCCAGGACCTGTCTCTGCTCAGCTTTGTCTTTCTAATCATTAACCAGTTAGCTACGGGATCTTGAGTTCAGCTGGGCATGGTGCACAGTTATGTAATGCATTTCAGCACATTATTTGTTCAGGAAGGTCCCATCTCAAACAAGAGGATCCTTGTGATGGGAGTTATCTGTCAGGTAGATACTGCAACCAGACTGCAGCAGAGCATTAGAGGCTCCTTTTCAAACACTGGCAAAGTCTGTCCCTCATTCAGAAATGTATCAATGCTGAGAATAAAGTCCACTGATAGCCAGGCTGCTGACCCGTTCAAACACAATGGGAGTTTGTATCAGCACTTTCCAAACAGGGAGATGCAAGCTGAAAAATTTGACTGGAACAGTCAGTCTGACCACAGCGCTGTAAATAAGAGGGACCTGGGAACAGTTGGGGAATTCAAGAAGCCTTAAGAAACTCACCACCACATCGCCCTCCTGAGGAAGGTTGTTTGCTGGTAGTCTGTTTTTCTCCTCATTGTTATAGTAGAGAGCCCCATCATTTCTCATCACCAGGCTATGGACATCTCGACCAAGTGGAATCTGATTCAAGTTTGCTTTCTGGGTTGCAACTCCAATACCCCAAATCCCTAAAATGTGACATTAACGTGGTAAGAACAAAGAACCATTATTTTGAAAACTATCTGACTGAAGCAGGACAACATGAAGAATGTGTTTTTAACTAGTGCCATGGCAGTACTACCAGCAAATATCTCTTGGAAATACCAGGACTATTGTGGGTTAGACCTGGTAGGCAGCTAAGCACCATCCAGCCACTCTATCACTTCCCCCCAAAGGCCCCAGTGGGATGGAAGAAGAAGACAGTAAGAGTAAAACCAAGAAAACTTGCGGGTAAAGATAAAAATTGTTTAATAAGCAAAGGAGAAGTGGAAGAAAGAAAGAAAACAAAACAAAGTGATGCAATGGCAATCCCTCACCACCTCCCACATGTAGACCACTGCCCAGCCAATTCCCAAGCAAAAGATGGGTAATCTCCCTCAATCCCCTCCTCTCCCTTTTGCTGCTGAGTGTCACATTATGTGGCATGGAATATCTCTTTGGTTAGTTCAGGTCATACGCCTGCTTGCATCCTCTCCCAACCTCTTGTGCACCCCCACTCTTATTCACTGGAGGGGTAGAGTGAGAAACAGAGAAGGCCTTGATGCTGTGCCAACACTGCTTAGCAACAGCTAAAACATTAGCGTGTTATCAGTATTGTTTTGGTCACAAATCTAAAACACAGCACCATAAGAGCTGCTATGAAGACCCAATACAAGCAGTCACAAGAGCATCTATCCTGAAAAAGAAGGATCCAGAGAACTGTAAATACTTAGCTTAACTTTTATTCCCAGAAAAATACTGAAAACAAACTCTGAGACTGTAGGAGGATGTAAAAAATAAATCCAGCTAGCATGTATTTGTGAACAACACAATTTCCTTTTTCAGTGGCTTAGACTAGTCTTAGGGAAAAAGAAGAAACTGTAAATATGATAGATCTTGATTTGGTAATGTTTCTGAAACAGCACTGAGATAGTCAAATTACGAAAACGTGTTCTAGACAGTTACAGCAACATGAACGCACAACTGTATTCCAGGACTACTCATCAGTAGCACCCTGTCAAATCAAAAAAGATGACTCAAGTGGGGTTTGAGGTTTTGCACTGAATGCACAAGGTCACATCCTGTTCCGTATTTCACATCAATGACTTGGATAATGTGACCATGTGCTTATTACATGTGCTGCCAATACCAACCAGACAGGACTGCAAGCTCTTCAGAGGTCTCTGAAGTTTTAAATGATCCTGACAAATTGGTTATAAGGTCTGAAATAAGAAAATTGCATTTGCTTTTTCTGAGTTATGAAAAACAGCAGGTAAGTAGGAATACTAAGTGGCACAAATACAATAGCGGCTTGGCAACCTGTCCATAGAATATAATTTGGGGATTATCACAGACCACATACAGAGTGTGAGTCTGCCCTATTGTTGTGAAAAACTTCTGGATGTATGGCATGTATAAAGCAGACATACTGTATGTACAGCAGATGAAGGACGTCTACTGCTGCTGCTGCTGGAGGAGAGTATCCATTTTAAGCATCATACCTCAAGACAAATTAGGTCAATTAGAGAGATTCTAGAAGAAACAAAACCAATTAAAAGTTTAAAACTATCATCTCTAAGGAGACAATGAAAAAAACCCAACCCGGTACTATTCAATCTACTGAAGACTACAATGAGGCAATAATATAAGAAAATCAGTTTCAAAAGACAGAACTGCTGAACAATTTATGCTAATACTTACATGCACAGAATGAAAAGGACAAGAGTGTGAACAAGACTCAGATTAGACTTCAGAAAACATTCCAATAGTCAGGGTGACCCCAGAGATGACCCCTAATAGACTGCACAGGGACTCTTCTGGGAATCAAAAGTTTTAAGTGATCTACAGTTCTCCTGCCTTGGGGCACAGGAATAGATTGAGACACAGCTCACAGGGACCAGGAAAGTTTATTTCCTGTGTTTCTTAAGTATAAGAATATAGATACCGTATCTGTGTGAAAAATGACCATATATGAAAAACACCTGCAGTGGATTCTTCCCCCAGCAGAAAGGACACTAAAATTGCCAAGTTAAGACTGATCTGCGGTTTACACGTACTTTAGAACCAAACAACTGGTTTGACTGCAAGGTGTTTTGGACAGATTTGTGTTCATGCTGCCTGCACTCCAATCCAACTGAATGCAAACAACCCTTACCCAAAAAGTGCCGAGTTCAAGCTCCAGCTGGTATCGTAAGGTCTGTCTCTGGACTAACACTTCCCTTCTTCTTCCCTCCCCCTACACACTTAGGGAAAGAACAGCTTCATTTTCACAGTGTCTGTTTTTAAAAATACAGGCTGATTTTTAATGTTAGAATACAGGCAAGGCTGGAGCACACTCTGTACTAGTGAAGATGACCTTATTAGTAAAAGCATAATGCTTCGAAATTTCATTCACTTTCTGCTGCCTTGCATTAGATCTGTGCAAAACAAATAAAGAAACAGGGTGCTGAAAGGCTCCTCTTGATGAGGCGGTGTCAGAATAAGTGCTGCACATTTGCTTTGAAGAGCAAAGTGTAGCACAAGGAGTGTTACTGTTGTTTGGGCAAACACAGTGCACGTTAAAAGTAATTAAGGTAGACAAATAGCTACAAATATTGCTGGATAAACAGCACTATTTAAAAAATAAAAATACTTCATAGCTACAGTGTTTTATGTGGTCATAAGCATTTATTTACCAAAAAACATTTCTAAAATATGCTAACTGAAAAACATGCATATAACAGCATACAAACCAATACGGTGTTTTAGTATTTCCACTCCTTTAATAATATACTTACCATTCTTTTTAGTATTTCAGAGCCACAATTAAAAAGAAAAAAAAATTTCCTTTTACACAACGACAACTTATAAAACTCCCCAATATTCACAAGTTCAAGGATGAAATTAGAAAGATGAACGTGCTTGGTATTTGAGATGTGACCACCAGCAGGTAATCCGACATACCTTCCAAGTTTAAAGTTGTACATTTTTGCTGACTAACCTGTGGACTGGATTTTAAACTCAAAATAGCTCTTGTTCTGATGCAAAGGTGCATTGGCTAAGCAGCCTCCTGTGCCACATATTCTTCTGCCATTTTTAACAATGACAACATCTGTTCCTGCAAGAAGAAAAAAAACTCAAAACATTTTTAGAAGTCTGGAAGCAGCCATTAAAAGCCCTGAATGTTCAGAACAGGGGTTTTTTCTTTCTGTCCCAAGTAAGAGCTTCGTTAGTCTGTGAGAATTATGATGATGGGCCACACTTTGAAGTAGAAAAGGAAGGCCATTTACAGGGTAGTTCATCTTTCACCTAGGATTTATTTACTTAAAATCTATATGCTGCTCTAATTTTGCCTCTTGGGTTTTATGACACCATGCTGATTACAATCTTTGCTCAGCCACATCAGAAGCGTAACTTACAATTTAGTCAGAAAGGGTTTGCTGTGAGACCAAAGCCCTGTACCCTGTCTCTATACAGTGGAGAAAAAAATTCTGCAAAGAGAAGGGAAGGCACATTGGGCAGAAATATTTGATGTAATTGCAAGGTGTTTAATTATCCTCTGAAAAAAAACTTTTATTAGAAACATGCCTGCCAGTACAGAGAGGAAAAAGTCCTCCGCTACCTTTTCCTTCTGCAGTGGAAGACTTCATCTTTAGGCACTGTTCTCATGGTCAAGAACATGGGAGACAGGCAAAGTCCACTGATACAACTGAGTAAAACCAGGCTAATAATTGCACTTGAGCACTGGACCCCAGATTGGCCACACTGCTTTCCTCCTAGCTCTCTCCTCTGCTGTGCTGCAGCTGCCCCAGATCATTTCTCTCCTCAGCAAAGCCCGGGGATGGTTTTGCGTGTAGCTCATCCTAAGGATGACGCTCAACGAGCTGGATGGACAAGACTCCGTACGGCTTGGATCTGCGTCTTCACTGCCGTAACTCACTCCCTCTGCCCAACCACCATCCCTTGCCTAACTGACCGAGACCTTCAGCCACCCTCAGACATCTCCTCTGAGACGGAGGCACACCCCCACCTACTCATTCTGCTGATGAGCTTCGGCTGTGATTTTTTTTCCCTGAAAACTTCCAAATTTTTCTAAAGAAACAGCCAAAAAAGCGACTTTCCCAGCGCCCTTCCCCGAGAGAATAAATTGTAAAGGCAGACGCACATTCCCC
>JANZLQ010000008.1:31226778-31246372 GCA_026212715.1 Elanus axillaris
CGCAAATTCCCCCCCCCCCCCCGCCGTTAAGGTTACACTGCATTAAAACCAGCCGACACCCCCACCGGCTCCACGTTCAAGCCTGCCGCCAACAGACAGCCCTGGCCACCCGGCCCCCTCACGGGTGGACACCCGTGCCCCTCGCCATCGCCGCTCCCGGGCCTGCGGCCTTCCCGCCGGGAAGACGCCCGCGTCGCCCGCCCCCCGGCCCTTCACGGGGCCTGCCCGGCCCCCCTTACCCATGCGCTGCGTGTCGAGATGCACCGCCGGCATCTCCTTCAGCGGGATATGGCCGGCGCCGCCATCCCTGCACCAGGAGAAGCAGCAGAAGACGGAGGCGGCCATGACTGGCGGGACCCCGCCGCGCCGCGCAGACGCAAAGGAGGGCAGAGAGGCAAGCAGCGAGGGGGCAGCGCCCCCTGGCGGGGGGGAGGTAGCCGCCGCGCGGCGGAGCGGGTGGGCGGGCAAGAGTCCCTTCGTCGCTGCCCGCCCCGGCGCGACATGGCGGGAAGCGCCGGGACATGGCGGGCAGTGGCCTGTGGGGCGTAGCGGGGCCCGGGGGTCTTGTGAGCTCGAGTACTGTCTAATAAAACAAAAACAACCCCTATCTTTCCTCAGGAAGCGAAAATTTAAGTTAAAACGAGTGCAGCCGGAAACCTGCTCCTTCCTCTCCACAGCTGAGGAGCTGCCTCTGAAGGTGGTGCTGGCTTGAGGCAGCAGTGTGCAGCCACCGAAAGGTTAATTTATACATATATATACATATATAAGGGACAATTTATATATATACTTCTTATATATATATATAAAGGGGACACTGATCATGATGGGCAGATGGTAGGTATCATGTCGACGAACTTTACAGTGCTGGGTCATGTGGGAAGGGACTCCTTGTGGAAATTAACTGGTCAGTTATTCCTGACTCCAAGTAATAAGAACCCCATTTATCTCCACCCCCCCTCCCTTTTTTTTTTTTAATTCTTTCTTGGAAAAGCCAAAGGGACAGGAGTCCATGAAGTGAAAAGTTTACTCCTGCCGAGGGTCTCTGTCTGCCTCCATGGCATTTGTTCCCTGTGGGTTGCCCTTTTTCCTCATCTTCCAGACCTATCCAGCTACTAAGTCTTATCTCTGAACTTTTTGAGTCCTGCTTGCTTCTAGAGTACTTTCTCATCTGTTCAAAAGCTTTCATAAGAGTGTTTTTCCTGATTTACTCGGGACCAGCTGAACTGTAAAGACTGCTACAGCAAAAAGGCTGCATGCTATCATTGCACTTACCATCTTTTTGCAAAGCACACTTTGGGACCAGCTTTGTGTCCCTTTCATAGAGGCAGAATGCCACATAATTTAAAAAGCCGTAGCTTGACTTGTAGCCTTTGGGTTAAGCAAGTGTTTCTTCAGCAAAAGCCCAAGAATTGTCCCTACAGCACACAGCATCCAGAACAGGGCCCACAAACTGGGCTCCAACATATATAGTAAATAGTGATAACATTGCTATAGAAGCCCACCTGTACCTACATCACATTCTTATTTACCTCCAGAAAAATATCCAATAAATCCTGTGCCATGAACTGCTGATCTAGAATGCTTTGCAAACAGCAGATAATTTAAATACTTCTATTTAAAGGCTTATTTATCTCCAAATCAATTTGGGATGAAATTGTTGTTTCTCAGGATTTTCAGCTGGTGTTTTATTTTGTGCCATTTCACCTAGAAAGCTCCCTTAACATTTTATTACACTATATAATATGATGGAACTAATGTAAGCCATGTGGTACAATGTTATCTGTCTTGGGGGGGGTTAGGGGGATAAGTGGATATTCAAAACCCCTTGTTAAAAGAAATCTTCACAGCAAGAATTATCTTATTGGTCTGGATGGGCTGTATCAGTCACACTTACCCCTTTACTTGAAACATGAGGTGAAATGCTGTCTTTCTCAAAATTGTGCCTAAAACCAATCTGATTTTAAGAACAGTTTTAAAATATGCTTCCTTTCTTTTATTTGACTTACTGTTATGGCCCATAAACATTTGGGGTCAAGAGCTCACTTCCTTAAAATGCACCAAATGGGATTATTCTTGAACATCTAAGAAGTAAATATTAGGTGGAAACTGATGTTTATTTAGTTCATATGGAGGGTATAATGATTCTCATTGGTAGCTTGTTGTTAACATAATTAGTCCCATTTAAGTCACTGTGGGATTTTTATTGTCTGTCACACACTGTGGCTTTGTTACAGTAAATGCTAAATGACAAATATTAATATAGTTTAAAAAAAACCCCAACAACTTTGAGACAACCTCTAAATGAGTCCCCCTCCCTTTTTTTTCTCTGTGCACCAGTAAGTCCTTTCTTCCCCAAAATGAGCACTGGGAATCCAAATGCTTCTCACCACATGAAGTCAGCATTGCCAAATCAATTGGACTCAAGGGGATGGGGCTTTGGGGAGCAGTGGCTAGCTGTGCCTTCCTGCCAGTTTCCTGCTCCACTGCTTTCTTAACTTGAGAGGCTGGTTTTACAGGCCAGCAGACTGCAGCACTTGTGAGGTAAAGTGCATGCCACAGCTTGGAAAAGTTGCTGAGCACATTGACTCCAGTGCCTGTGTGCTCGGCGGGCAGGAGGCTTCGGGGCACCAAGGTCAGTGTAGCTCTCATCCCTGCACCCATCCTGTCTCCCTCCAGGTACGGAGCCCGGCTGCTGAGCACCCTGACAGCGGCTGGTGACAGCTCAACATCACAATGGGTTGTGCAGGAACAGTGGCAAAAGTGTACATTTGCCCCGAGTGAAGGCTCCAGTGCCGGACAAAATCAAGCAGATAACAACGCTGGTCCAGTGGAAGTAAGGCAAAAGTCAGCTGGTCAGCTGGTAAGAAACATGGCTTATTCGTATGCCTTTCTTGGAGGATGAGGCGAGCATTTCCAGCAGGACAGTATTTGTAAATGTGCTTGTCAGCCTGTTTAGAGCGTATTTGAACACTAAAATTCTTACAGTGCTCAAAGAAGTGCGCCAAGGAAATTAAGATCTGGGCTCCAATATTTAGAAGTATAATTGTGCTTGGTAATTAAGGGTTAATTCAGCTTCTGCCTTTCTTGAATGTGCATTTCTTTCACTGGAGAGGCCAAGTATTTAGGACCCTCCCACACTGGAAGCAAAATTATGCTCAGCATGCCTAAACATGTTTGTTGCTCACAGGGTTTTAACTTTATTTCCTCAAACAGTAGCAGCAGAGACATTTTGTCTGCGAACCATGTTAGAAGGACCGGAAAACGACCGGTCCCATGCATTTCACAAATGCAGGCGTATTTGGAGGTCCTGCTGAAAGAAAATGGTGGTCATTGACTTGTTTTGTTCTCTAGCTCAGAGCTTCATTCACAAAGTACAACTGTCTCTCATTAGCCCTGCAAAGTCGATCTACTGGCTGCAGACAAGTATGTTTCAGAAAGGTTCCCTGATACCGCCAAATTCATGGGAGAGAGGGGAACTCTCTCCAGTCGTTACAGCATGTAATACAACACGACTAATCAGTTCTCAGAAAAATAAATCCTCTTTGCTCTGCTAGTAAAAACTTCTGGGACTTGCTTCTCTGCTGCCACAAGCTTTGTGGAGGCATGTACACCTGTAAAAGCCAATGAAAAAAGTAGTTATTAAATATGCTGGAATGGATTTAGTAACGTCTCCATGCAACTTGCACAGAAGTAAATGATGGTGCAGGACTGGAAAATCAAGGTTTGTTTATTGAAAGCAGTCCTTCCACTCCCAGGGTCAGGCCTGTGGTTTGGAAGATGATACAGACAAGGTCTCAGATGAAGAACAGGTTGTGCTTGTACTTTTGAAATCTTCATTATAATGTGTTCTTGTGAGGATTAACATTCTGTAGGAAGTCTTCTGTTTTATACAGTTAATCTGACGCTTGCCAAATTGCAGAAGAAATTGTATATGAAAATTAATTTTTTTCTTCATTGCTCTATTTACTTTGGAGGTCACTTCTCCTTTCCTCTTTACGCAATATAAGCAAAACCCACCGGAGCAGAGCTTTGATCTATAGGCAATCACAAACCTCATTAAAACTGACAGGCACACTGGCCACGCTTTGTTCGGGAAGGAACAACCAAGTTCTTTTATGGCGTAAGATAGCTAAAACTAGAAACTGCTGCCCACAGCACAGGGCTACATGGCCAAGCACTAAGATGAGCTAACTCATATGAGCAAGCACTAATTTGGGGAAAGTCAGAGAGATTTCTCTAGGGACTGCTTGCGAACGCAGCAGCAAGAGCACAGATTGGTTGCAGCTGTGTTTGCCTGTATGCATGTCCGGGACCGGAAACACCACACGAGAGCCAGCAGACAGTGGGAGAAGCAGTGGTGCATGGCCCTGAGAAAAAGCCAAGGGACAGCTTCTTCTGGGCAAGCATCCTGGCTAAAGCAGCAAACTTGGACTGCCGCACAGTACTCCCTCCCATTTGCTTCCTCTGCGTGCAAGGAAATGGGACGTGGCTGTACATTCTTTGTAAACAAATAGAGTTACACTAAGGAGATAACTGAATTCATCATCGATTTCCCTCCCCTCACAGGAAAATCTGGCAAAGTGCTGAATATTAGTTAACTGTGTGGGTCAAAGTTCTGTATGTGAAACTACAGAGCTTTTCAGTACTGCTAAAATAGTCATCGGAGAGGCTGCAGATATCAAGGCAGTCTCTGAAATTCAGACCTCAAAACAGCAGTTGATCATTTCAACTGCTGACAATCCTTCATGGATTTTTAATGCCTGGTATTTCTACAGTGCATATTAAAAGTAGCTTTTATGGAACAATAACAAGAAACTGCTTTCTCTGATCCCTCGTTTGGAGTGTTTAATATACTCCATATGTATCTGTTGAAAAGAAGCATAGTCAGATACGATACAGTTGTAAAACATTTATACACGAGTAAGGTGTTTGATACAGGGAGCTGTTTGGAATAGTTTCTTTATCTGTGTTATCTTACAGTGTCTTCTTACTGAGCTGCTATCGGCATCAAAGCTCTTGCAGATTTTTTTCCATGTTTAGGTCCCCCCAGCGACTACATCGTACATCTCAGAGTACCTCTCTCCACTTGAGGGTATGCTCACACCAGCACAGCTGAATAAGGCAGTGTGCTTCAAGAAGTCACTGTCCTGATGCTGGAGTGTACTCTGTGTGTGCTCTGACACCTCTGCGATGGGACCTGAAGCCTTAACCTCCTTCATTGGGAAGTAAAAGGCAGGCTTGCAGCCAAGGATAAGGTGGGAAAATGCCTTCAACTCACCTCTTTGCCTTGGTATTTCACCCTAGGAGACAATTACAATCTGACAGGAGGTCTTTGGCAGCATGGCTTCAGAGGAGCCTTACTGATGGGGAATATAAACCTGGGGAAAAAAAAACAAAAACAAAAACAAGCTGCTTTTAACTCCAGCTACATTTATCAATCAGTTTTGTGTTTGACATCTTCTCCAGCACAGCACAGGGGGTGCCTGGGGCCTGGAATAAGCAGCTGGTGTGGCCGAAGGGCAGGGCTGTGTTACTTTTGGCAGCAGCACTGGCAATAGCTGGCTGGAAGCATTTGTGAAATTATGGCCTGTGGGGGCACTTCTGGTTTATGCTGATGTGTGTGCAGGCTGCCACTGAAACAGGCCCTCTTGCTGGCTCATCCTGGCATTGTTCAGCTGGGGGATCAGCTGGCTGCCAAAATTGATCCTGCTGAAAACTTTTTTTTTAAACTGGATTAGCTTTCAGCTCTGTTGGCAAGTGGATCTAGCCTAACATGTGGCTGCATGAATGTCAGAGCCAGTGGAGAGGAGGCATAGGGAAAGCATGTCTAAGGGAAGGGAAAAGGATAGGAAAAGGATAGAATGATCTCTTTTGCCAGTAGCACAGTCTCAGCTTGGCTTAAGCCCCTGTGAATCTACCTCTCAGGGTAAAATTAGCTGTTACAGCTTGAGTCACGTTAATGGCTTGCCTCCACAGAAAGGGAAGAATCTTATTTCTCTTTTCCTCTGATGTTAGACCTGGTGATTGTCTAATCTTGCACTGAACTGGTTTAACTTGTTGAATCAGCAGAAAACTCACCTGGCAAAGAAAAGGGAATAACGTTCTGCTGGCTTAGAGGGTTGAATCAGTTTGGTAAAGTATCTGCCGAGGCTGGCAGAGCTGGTCCAGGCAAGGAGGGCAGTAGTGGTCAGCTCTGAGCTTACTGACTGAACCACAGCATACAGCTTCAGTCTCAGAATCTCCTGTCATAATGCTGAGTAGAAGATCCACGATTTGGGGTCTCTCTGTAGTTTAAAGATGACAGTAGGCACTATCCCTTTGCCTTACAATAAACATGCTGTTTGTTCCATAAAGCTGGAAGTTGCCACTATTTTATAATTCCTTCCAAACTCCTACCCCTGTATTTTCAACCCTCCCATGGGTAAGTGACTTTTATACTAACACTTCCCTTCAAGCTGAGCCTCTCCTTTGAGCCTAGATTTCCCTTGGGTTTGTTTCCTTATTAGATAGGGAAATATTGCCACTGATCTACTAATGCTCTTTTCCATCAGCCAGAATGTTTCTCTGAAGCTTCAACAAATGGCCTCTTGATCCTGCTTCAGGAAGACACTATGATCTCAGATGCAGGAATGCAAGCTCATAAGCAAACTGCTATTGAAAAACCTCTATAAAAAATAAAGAGGTAAAAAGAGTATAGAGTATATGAAAGATGTGTGCAAAACAGTTGTTCTATCAGTCAGATAGAAGTAGTAAAATGCCAGAATTATATTTGATTACGCTCAGGGCAGCCATGGTACACTTAAGTATGGTGCTGGCTGGGCACTGTCACAGAAGTCCCATGCTGTGTTTGTCCAGAAGTTTAAGCTTTCATCTTTGAGAGAAGAAAGCTCAGGCAAGGAGGGACAAGAACATTTTCCGATGGTCCTAATGAAGAGGACATATCCTAGGCGGGCAGGCGTCCACTCTTATGCCCATACAGCTCCTTCCTCATTTATAAGGAGACAGAGTAGGACCAGCTCAACGATTTAATGGAGAATAAAAAATATATCAGGAAAAAAGTTACACGATAAGTATATAAGCTTAATTATGAGTGAGGGATCTAAAATATCATGTTGTTGTTAATACCTTTAACCATAAAATTAAAGAGAAGATGAGTAGAATCGGGAAATTCTTGATGTTGTCAAAGTGTAGACAGGGCTACTTGAAAAATGTAAATGTACAAGTACTGGGATATCACTTAAACACAATTTGGGTAGCTGAGGAATGCATTAAGCTATCACTTTTCAGAAACAACCTGGACTATCTGTTTTTAATAAACAGCAAAGAAGATGCTGGACAACTGAGAAGAAACAAGCACAATGCTGAAGTGCACCTAAAAGTCTTTGTTGCTTTTGTGCAGCAACTCTACTTTCTGGGACTGTTCTCCTGTAGGTAGTGGAAGAAATGCCCAAATGTGTGAGCACCCTGTCCCTGGTCAAACTGTTCCCATTGAGTCTAGCTGAGAGGGCAGGCCAGCTCGGGTGGAGGCAGCAGGAGGGAAGGCAAGAGAACTCTTCCTCTTCTGGCTGCAGTAAATTGGGGAAGCACAGCCTCGACGTGTTATTGAATGGGTTTTAAAATCCAGATTCCTAAACAATCATTGGAAGAAAGATGTCAGATGCCTGAGGGAGCTTCATTTGGTAGAAGTACAGTCTAACCTGTGACGTTACTTGTGTGGGTAGTATTGAATGTGAATTGTCTCCCCTGTGCTGATAAGCGATTTGACTGCAGGGATGAGTGAAGAGTAGGGGAAGTGACAGGGATGCAGGAGGCAGAGTACCGTGCTTAGGAACGGCTTTTGATGTAGCGTTTCACAAAGTCTTATGCTGACCGAGAACTAAGAGAAGGACTGCCAGAAGATACAGATCACAAAGGTTCTCCCCAGTCTCAGCACTTCCAGATGCAGTTTTGTAGTCCTGTAACTGCAGGGTCCTCCCAGGTGGATGCGGGATCTCCCCCTGCTCTGACTCCCTGGGACTAGTCGATGTTATTGTGGGAGACCTGCATAGGTTTGACAGGCCACCTTACTCTCCAAAAGGTTCACCAGTTGGAAATGGTACAGCCAGAGCGTTAAAGCAATTAGGAACGTGTCTCCATCCTTTTACAAGGCATGTAAGGCTATGTGGCTAAAATGACTTTATTTTTTTTAACCAGTGCTTTCAGGAGGTGGAAGATGCTTGGCGGGATTGCCAGCCGGCAGCTGCTCCTCGTGGGGCTGCGCAGCGTGCGCGCCTGCGAGCTGCGCTCCGAAGTCCAATTTGGCAGAGTTAATCAACAACAGACAACCCGTCAATATCTCGGCGGCGGAACAGCCAGCCAGCCAGCCTGGGGGCTGCACAGCTTCGGCCACCGGCCCTGGACAAGCCGCATCCTCCGCCCGCCTGCCAGGCCGCCCTTTCCTCTCTCCAGGCAGCCCCGGGGCTTGCGTTGCCGCTCCCGGGCGAGAGGAGGAGGAGGAAGCCGCAGCAGCTCTTGCTCCGGGGGCCGGACCGGCGGCCGCCGGCCGAGGTGGGTGGGCGGCCGGGCGGGCTCACGGCTGGTCGGGGACGGCGGGCAGCAGCTCCCGCCCGATCGCTTCTGCGGGCCGGGGGCCTCCGGCCCACCCGACCCCGGACCCAGCGGGGACGGCGAGGCGGGGCGTGTGCGGGGAAGCCGGGCCGAGCCGGGAGGAGGTGGAGGGGGGGGGCGCGGCCGGCAGCCGCAGACCCGGAGCGGGGCGGCGGCTGGGGCCATCTGAGGCAACCCGCTTCCTCCGCCTGCCTCTCCGCGGTCCCCGGGCGGGGATGGTGAGTAACGGGGGCCCGGTGGCGGCGCGGGCCTGGGGCCCGGCGGGGCAGGCCCGGCTGGGCGAGCGAAGGCCGCGGCGTTGCGAGGCGGGCTGCTGCCCTCGTCCCTCCCTCATATACCCCGCTGCCGGTTTATCCTTTTGCGGGGCGCGGGCAGACACCGAGGGCCGCCCTCTCCCCCGAGCAGCGGTGCCCGGCGGAAGGCCCGTCACCACCCCCCCCGGGGAGGCCGTGGCCGGCGGCCGGGGAGCAGGGCCGGGGCCGGCAGGAACGCCATCGTTCAGGCGGGTTTTGGGGACACCACCCCCCCACCCCCCCCAGGCAGGAGGGCGTTTGTAACGAGAAGGAGTGAGGGGACGTGTCCCTGGGCAGGGGGAGAAGGAGGCGAGAGCAGGAGAGGGGTTTGGCGGTGCCCGTGTGCCTGGCAGGTTGTCCAGCCGTGTCAGCGAAACGGTATTCCTGGGGCTGTAACTGCACTGAGCCAGAATTGCTTATTTCTGTAGGCCTTTCTAGCTTTCTGAAGGCTGAACGTGTTGGATCTACCTGGTATTCCTGGGGAAAAAAAAAAAACAAACCCCAAACAAAACAACTTTTGCCCTGAAGTAACAGGTTTAAGCACAGGCCACTTTCCTCAGCTCTTTTTGGCTGCCGGGATACCTACTGCACCCATGGCTTTATCATTCCATGTTAAAATGTCTATGTTGACCCTCCATTAGCTTGCAGTTCCTCTCGATGGGGTGAGCAGAGTTAAGATTGTTGCTGCTGGAAGCAGGAGCTCCCATCTCCCTTCCACCTGCCTTTTTCTGTGTGGGACCCTTTTTTGGGCTGATTCAACACACCAGCCTGACAGAAGCTGGTGAAATTGCTCGTAGGAGGTCCTGACAAGGACCAGGGTGCTTGTGAAGGAAGGGAGACCAGACCTCTCCTGATGAGCTCAACTGCTTGTGGAAATGCAGCCCGACTCAGTCAAGTTTTATTTAGAATACTTACAAGCCATTGCAGGAAACTTACAATTCAGGAGCTATCTTTTTGTTTTGTTTGAAGCTTGGTGAAATTCTGTTTTTGCTTTCAGCATGCTGCTGACTGATAAACCCAACTTCTGTGCTGAGAAGCATGCTAAATGAATTTCTCTCTGGAGTGTGGGAAAAAGCTGCTGTGGTTGTTTTTGCATTTTATGGTTTAATTTGTTTTGCCATTCTTCTTCCTAATGATAAAACTGTGCAAGTTGCTCTTTCTGATGGGTGACATCTGCTGGGTTTCTACCCAGAGAGTTTATGTAGCTCAGGTGAAGGAAGAAACCACTGTGCCATTTGGTCTGTTTGTTACGAGTGGGGAATTCCAGGGCCATCCAAACCTGCATCAGAAGTTACACAGAGAAATTTCCAATGGAGGGGTTGAAATGTTGCTGTAGTTCCTCACACAAATACCAAGTTGCTAATACAAAGGGATGTTTCAATCCACAGGCAACTTATGTTCTGCAGTGAATGTCCTGAAGAAGACAGAAGGTCAGCTGTCCCAACCAGGCATACAAATTTTCAGTATTTTTGGTTTGGTGTTACTGGTGTTGTAAGAGGGGGAAAAAAAAGCTTGTAGATGTGCCCATTTCTTTTTTTAAAATCTGAGGTTTTTCATGATGTCATTTAATGGTTTTGAAATTCAGTTATATTTATAAAGCATAATTATTTAATTGGATAAGTAGGGTTGGAATGCAACAGGACAGTTTTATTTGGATCATGAAATCCTTTTCTGTATGTTTTCTGTATTTTTAGGAGCATGAAAGTCTTCAATGTTTGTCCTGCAGTTTTGATGGAACGTGTTGTAGTAAGCATTTTCTGCAGTGGTTTGCTGTCCTCGCTGTCAGGCATGCAAAGCTGCTTTTCCAGCTCCCTAACTAAGAAGTAAAATCCTACCTGGTAAAGGAGATGGAGCAAATACTTTCTGGACTGTGAATTTCCATTTACTGAAAGATGGAGAACCGTCATTTTAATTTTGTAGTTATTATCCTCTTAACACATGAGCAAAACTGATCTCTCTGCTGCTACTGTGGCTAAAAGCTGTGAGTACAAGTTGGAAAGAGAGAGCTATTCATAAAGAGGAAGACTCAAGAGTATAGGGGCAAAATCATTGTCTTCCCATCATCCCATTCTTTTTAGCAATAGGAAGAGGGCAGAAGAGAAACATTGCTTGTTCTAGCATTGGGAGGTACTTCAAAATCACTTTCTTCTCACAGAAAATGAAGTTTCTGAATGGGACCTGTGGTCTTACAGGAAACCTTAGGTGTTAAATGGAGTCGTTAGACCTCTTCTGTGGTGCTTTTTCCCTAGTTGTAATGGTGGCTCCTTCTGCCTGATGACCTTAGTCCTGAGGCTGAGTAGAAAAGCTGGCAACTTTTTCAAACTCTCCTTATTCAAACAAGCACAGAGAATACCCCTCCTCCTCCTCCTCACTGGAAAAGCATGGGAGGTCTGCTTACACCTCTCAAGAATGGCTTTTACTGTGAAGTCTCGCTGGGACCATGTCGGTCCTCTTGTGAAAGAAACTCAGAATTGACCTCACCTTTCTTCCCTGTAGTGATCTTTGCTTTCCTTGGATCAGTGGTGTTGACTTTATTGCTCTTTTTGTCCAGTGCAGCATGGATCTTCTCTTGCAGCTCTCCTCTTGGCTCCTATGTTTTCCACTTTATATTTCTTTGAGGGGAGAGAAACCTTAGTAATAACAATAGAACTAATTAAAAGCGCTCATTCACATGCCTTGCTGTCACAGCAGTACTTTGATGCTCTTTTTTTGGTGATACATCTTCTAATTTATAAAAGGAATTTTATTACATATATATATGAATACATTTTGTATAATATGGAAGGAATTTATACAGGGAAGCATCTTTCTAATTATAGGTCAAAGCTACGTGTTTGAGAGTTTTGGCTAATACAAACTGTCACCCATTTTGGTCTTTATTAGCTAGTTTGTTTCTTAGAGCATGCTCTAAGTTATAAGGTGTCCACATCTGAGAACTTGGCTTTGGTTGGAGGCACTGGGAGGGTATTGTGCTGGGTCCCTTCACTGGGAGTTTCCAGTAGAAAGGATTACATAATAAACCCTCTTCCTGTAGGTCCTGTCCACAGAAAGAAATTGCTGAGACATGAATGCTGTGAGAATGGAATTGGAAATGGAGATTGCAGATGAGTAAAAATGGTTACCAGTTTTGTTGCATGATGAATTATCGAGGAATTACGGGCAGCTGTTATTTGAAATATTTTAACTTTGTGCTGAATAGCTCAACAACAACACGTTCACTTGGTTATTAAAAAATATTGCAGGAGCAAGAGAAAAGCTAACTTTTTAAGTGAGTGGTGACTCAGCTTTGGCTTTGCAGGTAAGGCAAAGAGCCACATCACATATTCTGTAGCTTAAGCAATTCTGAACCTGGGCTTTTTCAGTCACCTTCTTAGAGTAGTGGTGCATGGAGTTTGAAACTGTAAGCTTTGGATGAGTTGAGCAAGTAGAGAGTAATCAAGTCTTAGCAGGGCGTATTGGCTGGGTATCCTTTGTGAAAATCCAGTTTCTGTGTATTGCATCAGTGAGGAAAGATGCAAGTCTTGAGCTGTTATTATGAGTATATGAGTTATTTTCATTCAGAGTCCTTGCTGCGTTTGGCAAGCATGCTTTCCCCCAGCATTTCTCCTGGAGTCCAAAAATGGTTCTGCCTGAACAATGAGCCATTCTTATGCCTGCCATCTGGTGGCCAGATACCACAGGTAACTGGACTGGCTGCAGAAACCCAGCTGAGGCTCTGTCTTAAGGATACAGGAGAAAAAAGTAGATCCTTTTCTCACTGAGCCATGTCTCAGATGGAGATAGGTTTTTGCACGGTTGTCCTGGAAGAGAAATAAATTTTGTAAGTTCCATTACCATCTTTCTTCTCTTTCCTAGGATATGATGGAACTTCTAGAGGAAGATCTCACCTGTCCCATTTGCTGTAGCCTGTTTGATGATCCTCGTGTCCTGCCCTGTTCACACAACTTCTGCAGAAAGTGTCTGGAAGGAATTCTTGAGGGAAACGTGCGGAATGTGCTTTGGAGGCCGTCCCCTTTCAAGTGCCCCACATGCAGGAAGGAAACTCCCGTAACTGGAGTCAACAGCTTGCAAGTCAACTATTCCCTGAAAGGTATCGTGGAGAAGTATAACAAAATCAAAGTAACTCCAAAAATGCCTGTGTGCAAAGTTCACAGCGGGCAACCCCTTAACATTTTTTGCCGGACAGACATGCAGCTGATCTGTGGGGTATGTGCCACCCGTGGTGACCATACAAAGCATGTTTTCTGTTCTATTGAAGAAGCTTATTCCCAGGAGAAGCGGGCTTTTGAAACCCTGTTTCAGGGCTTTGAAACTTGGCGTTGTGGAGATGCCCTCTCGCGGCTGGATACCTTAGAAACCAGTAAGAGGAAAGCTCTGCAGATGCTGACCAAAGATTCTGACAAAGTGAAGGAGTTCTTTGAGAAGCTGCAGCACACACTGGAGCAGAAACGAAATGAGATTCTCTCTGACTTTGAGACCATGAAGCTTGCAGTGATGCAGGCCTATGACCCAGAAATCAATAAACTGAAAACAATTCTGCAAGAGCAACGGATGGCTTTTAACATTGCAGAGGCCTTCAAAGATGTGTCTGAGCCCATTATATTTCTGCAACAGATGCAGGAGTTCAGGGAAAAAATCAAGGTGCTCAAAGAAACCCCTTTACCTTGTTCCAGTGTGGACATCAGCTCTACAATGAAGAGCTTTGATACCAGCCAGTGGAATGGAATAAAACTAGTTGATGTGGACAAACTTTCCTTGCCTCAGGAAAACAACAGTCTTAAATTCAAGATTCCCTTGGTCTTTTCACGCAGATTTATAGTGAACTCTCTTATTTGCTTGCTTATTCTTGCTGTCACCAGAATGTCCTTTGTGGAGTCAGTCGTTGACAATCTCCAGTGCTGGAAATCTCAATTCTTTACAATTAGCTTGTCCTATTTGGCAGATACAGTGGAGATAGCAGATCATGCAGTCTTTTACTGGGAACAGATGACAGATGGAGCTTCACTTCTAAGAGAAAAGTGTAAAAACTATACATTGGTTGTACTGGATAATGTTGCACAGTTTGTGTGCAAATATAAACTGTTGTGAAGTCCTTGCTGAAATATAAGAACTAAGAGATATCTGGTGAAGAAAACATAGAACTTCTTAAGATTAATTGTTCTTTTAAGACTTCCAGTGAAAACATTCAAAGATTCGACATGTTTCTAAAACATTCATACTGTTCACATAGTTTGAGCACTGATACACTGGAAGATGAAATGGAGCTTTGAAAAACACATTGCTTCTGGATTCATCTTTCAGTTGTGATTATATGAATATTATTCACTGTAAATAATTTTTCTTACCAAAATATAGGGCCAAACTGTGTACTTAGTTTATTGTTTATGTAATTGTAGAATAAGATAAAAAGTGTCACTTCCTAAAAGGTCTTAGTTAAAAAAAGTTATTTTTAACTGGAAGGTGGTTAGGAAAGAGGAAGAACAGTTGTGATTGAGAAGAGCACTGTACTGAGAAGCTTGTTGATACAAAATATAAAGTGCATCATTCATGTTCTGGAACCGCTTTCTATCTGAGGACGTTACTTCTCCCTGAAATAGATATATGTATTTTTTTGCATAACCAAATATTGTAATTATCCTGTGCATTCTGATTATTGCAGATACTGGATATTGTTTACATGTTCTGTAAAAAACCCACATCTTCAGGGCAAGCATAAATTCTAGGGGTAAAGAGAAATCAGTTGAGGTTGATAACAGAAGAACAAGCTGCAAGATAGTATGTACTTTGCAGATAGTACATATTTTGCAGTTTTACTTTTCCAACATCAAATTGTTGGGTAACTGAGCTGTCTTGTTAGATCCATGTTTCTCTGAAGCCACACTTTCTTAAAAAGTGGCCTTAATGTAAACAGTTTAGTGCGGTGAAAGGCATGCACGAGTCAGCAGCAGGATGGCAGCTTGCACTCTAGCTCTGCTAAGGTGGCAGGCAGAGCAGTTTGTCTCCTTTCCCTCTGTGTGTCTCCACATCGTGTTCCAGGAAAAGTGATGGGATGATTCCTTGGAAGAGAGTGCATAATGTGACAGGAGTATGGATGTTTTTGGTGTTTGGAAGTGCTTTAGTGTTGGAACATATATAGGCTCTTCTACTGTTACTATATTTTTGTGTACCTTGTTTCAGGAATTAATTGAATTTTCTGAGTGTATTGACTTGGCTGTAGGATAACAGTCATTTAAAGTGAACTGTAAGCTTGAGTTCTCTGAAGTGCCCTTCTTTAAGAGCATATGATACTGAAATATGTTGCTTGAAGCACATCTAACCTCTTTTTGCAGTGGTCCTATGAACAGCAATATATAGAATGAAAACATTTAGTTGATGTTTCTGGGAAACAAATGTAATGAACATAATGCATCCCTGTTGTCATATTTTGGGGATATTCGTTGGCCTCTTTCAAGGTTTAGTAGGTTGTAATAGTCAAATTACTGACTTCCAGTAGTCCTTGCAAGCTGTTCATTTAAAAAATAAAACATCAAATTCCAAGAATCAAAGTTTCCAAGCAACCAAACCCTGCAAACAAAACTATTGTACATGATATTTACATCTTTGTTGCCTGGGAATCCTGTCGCTGCTCCACACCTCACTCCAAACACTTGCTGAAAGCACCGAATGGTTCTTGCAGCTGCAGATGCCTTGCAGTTTAGGAAAGATCAAGTCACAAACACGTAGATCAGAGACTTAGAATTATTGAGTGGCTGAGATAGCAATGAGTAATCAAGAGGTGGTCATTCTGAGCGTGGGGGGAGTGAGATTTGTAACCCGGGCTTCTACCTTGCAGCAGTTCCCTGAGTCCAGGTTAGCACAGATGTTGAACAACGATGACCTGGAATTTAAACTGGTGAATGGAGAGTTTTTTGTGGACAGAGATGGAACTTTGTTTAGCTACATCATGGATTTCTTGAGGACTCTCCAGGTCTCCTTACCTACTGATTTCTCAGACTATCAGAGGCTTCAGAGAGAAGCAGAATTCTATGGACTCTACCCTCTGGCCGACCTCCTGAGCCAGGAACACTTGCTGAAGCCAAGGCTAGAGATCTTGGAAGTGCGTTTTTCTCTCCAAGAGATGCAGGCCTTTTTCCGGATCTTTGGTTCCTGCAGTACCACTGTTGAGACACTAGCTGAACAGATCACTGTGTTTACAGGGCAGCAGTCAGGACAGAGCTGGAACAGCCCTTTTCCTTCTCAGAAACCACTTGTTCCACTTCCTTTGGAAAGACCTTCTCATCATGACATGGTGTTTCAGTGAGGTACTGACTACTCTGCTGGTGACCAGTTTGTGGCCAGGTACGCTCCCTAGTGTGACTTCTCGTTATGGAAATGTCTTCAGGACTTCTAGTCCCTGAAGTACATGCTATGTACTAGCAAAGCTCATTTTAAAGAAATTATTGGACAGCTCTCTGTGAAAAAAGAAGTATGTTTTCTTCTTTCTGCTAGTTTAATGTTACCTTTTCCTAGTTCTGGAATACCTAGTTTAATTTCTGTTATGCTGATTTGCCCATTCTTCAACTTTCTAAAATACTGTTCTTGGTGTTTGTTTTTGAGTTTGTTGGGTCTTTCTCTCTGCCCTTTCGTCCTCACTCGCTCTCCCAGGCTTTAGAATTTCATGGCATCAGTGACCTTCTAGAGGACTTGAAAAACACAGGGTAAAATGAAGCAGAGAAAACAAAACAAATAAGGAGCAAAGTAGTGGGGAAATCTAAAATCTCCACTAGCTCATGGTCCAAAAGACTTTCATATGGAAAAGAAAAGAGAATGGCTAAACAGTTAAAAACACCAGTGGAACTAAGATAGCAATTCAGGGACTAGAAAGCTTTTGTAGAGCCTTTTATTGGGGGGAGGGAGAAGGAGTAGGTTATTAACTATATGCTACACAGTGGGTTTTCTTTGAATTTAGAGCCAGGTTCTGTTTTTTATTAAGATTACTGTGTGTCAGTGATTTTTGTGATAGCAGTATCGTATTCTAATGACAACTTACATTTTTTAATCAAGCTTTTGCTGGATGTCTCTATTGTATGGAGACGGGTTCTTACTGTATAAGAAAATGTAACCTAATTTGTCCTCTGTGGCTGTTAGAACATGTGGAATTTTATGGAAATGTCATTGAAATATTTCCAAAAGGGTTATTCTATCTGAATATATAACAGTCTTTTGATTATTTAAAAAAAATAATGAATAAAGTTTATCTTTCTTCTAGCTTTCTTCAGCTAAGCAAGTAGAAGAAAAAAACACTTTGTGTTTGCGAAGCAACATGTATTTATGTGCCAAACCTTAACTGTATAATGTATTGCTAATTTTAATGGGCTAACAATTGGTTGAGTAGGTTGTCGCAACTTAAATAGTGGGGGAAATATTCCCGATTCTTTCTTTTATTTCTTCAGACTTGGTAAAAATGTTCCTCGGCAGATCAGTAGAAACCCTTATCCTGAGTAATGAAACAAGTCAAGTTTGATGATGCTGCCTGCTGAATTTCTATTGACTTAGTCTTTGTGGTGACATGGACTCTTTCACCTTTTTTTGTGCTTTCCATGAATGTTTGCTGTAGTTTCCTGTGAACTGTGGAACGGTTTCACCCCTATCAGCTTATGTATTTTGTAATAGTATTTTTACCTGACTTCTGTTCCTCAAAATGTCTGGATAGATTCTTAAACTGTACTTTATATCGGGTAACCTCATCTGAGGCAATGTGAAAATGATTTTTGTACTTGGTACCACAAGACCTGCTGTACAAGGTAACTTTGCAATAAACATCACTGTTTGTAGAGAGAGATCCCATGGAATGAAAGGTGATGCTGTTGGGGTGAATATGACACCCCTGTCCTTGCCATCATTTACTCTTAAGCTGCAGCATTATACGGAGCATGCCATTCACATCTCCTCCATTAAATTACATGAGATAGAGCTCATCACAGCTGTTTCTTAAGAAAGCAAGTTTTGGTATGAGGGTGAAAGAGAAGCGCTTCTTCCCCAACCTGTAACTGGGTGAACTGAGAATTACTGTTCTTAGAATGAGGGAAAGGGTTGAATTGTCCTCAAAGGAGGAAAAAAATAGCCAGAACCTTGATTGGTGTAAACCTGTGCAACTGTGCTGACCTGCACTGTCTGAGGACCTGGTTTGTTTTACAAAGAAATTGATTCTATCCTTCAGGAAGTAAAGTCTGTTGTAACTGCTTTTTTCTTATTTTAGGTATGTTTCCATAAAGCCTGACAATAGAAAGCTGATTAACGGTACTAATGTGCTAGGTCTGCTGCTTGACACTTTACTCAAAGATGGATTTCACCTCATAAGCACCAGGACAGTCTCCAGTGAAGAAAAAGTTGAATGCTACAGTTTTGAAAGGATGCAGAGGCCAGCAGGCCCTACCGCCATGGTGAACCCAACCCCAGGGAGCTCCAGGGTAGCACAGGCAAGGAGAAACCAAGTGCAGAAAGGGAAATAAAGGCTTTTCCTTTCCTCTTTTGAAGGTGGAAGAGGGGTGCGTCAGTGGTAGTGGCCTTTTTTTTGTTGGCTTGTTTGAGACAGCAACTATTGAGGGAAGTGACAAACGAACTTTTTTTTTTCAGTATTTGGGGGAAAAAAAATTGCTTTCCTGCTTTTTACAGCTCCACCCTCTTCAACTCCAAATAAAAGAACCACAGGTTCACTACTTGTTTTGTGGACCAGATACCAGCATTTTCGAGGGTCATTTTTCGTTTTCACTGTGGCTAAAATTTATATTAGGACTTGCAAAAATGAGCCATTCCTTCTAGAAAATCGTTTTAATGTTCTGTGCTAATCTGTAAGTAGATTTTAAGTACGTGAAGAAATAACAGCTTTACACCACTGTCACCCCAACAGTTTGGAGAAGTGGCTGGAGGCGGAATGCACGCCTCAACTGTTGAATATTGCTTCTGCTTTCAAAAGATACATGTACACCAATTCTCTTGCAATTAGCTGAAAGCAACCTAACAGAAACATCACAAGTTGTATTGCTCTCTGGCTCCGGACATGAGAAAGTGGCTTTGTGAAGCCACCACTAGTGTCCACAAAATAACGTGTTACTGTCTCTTGCAGAATACTCCTCTGTCCTCTCCTCCCACTCCAAAGGCATTAAGTTGTTCTTCAGTGCTGAGAATTAAATGATAAAGGTCTTTGTAAACAAAGGGTCAGTTAATTTTTAGAGCTTTAACTACAAAAAGAATGAAAATGTGATAAACAGTCCTTCGGATGTGGGAGTTAGTACAATTTAAAGCAAAGTAGTACACAGGATTTCTTAATGCTTGTTAAGTGCAAAGCATATTTAGGAGGAGGGCTTGGCAGAAGTCGCTTTAAAAGCCTTGGGATTGTTAGCCCCGTACAGTGCTTTGTAACGATGCCAAAATTAGCTCAGGTACCTGGAGAAGTAAGTTAATGAGGCCTTATAAACTAAGAATCTTTTGTCCTCCCTTCAAGGCAGGGAAAGAAGATAGCAATAACTTCAAGGATTCATTATTTGAATCTGACTTCTGTCATTGATAAAACATCAGCTTTCCAAAGTTACAAACAGCTAAATAGAGCTTGTTTGGGCTTTCTTGGCCGACTAATTAGATCTGGCTTTTCATTAGCCCTAAAATGTGAATTTATGACTTTATTTGCAGTACTTAAAAATCACGGGGGGTGGGGG